>BPLR01018472.1:0-206016 GCA_021605095.1 Caerostris extrusa | reverse complement strand
AGTTACGTATTGCTGCTTTATCTCTTTATTGTCAGTCAATAGCAGTTGGTGCTGCAGTCTATCAACTTCTGTACAGTTCAACTAAACACTATGAAAATTGGTAATAATATGTATTCGAGTACGGAACATACGTTCATACTATCCAATTTATTGTTACTTTCCACTAGATGGAGTTGCAGCATTTCATAAGTTTACCGTTCAAACGATATTCATGAAAATTAGTATGCACCCAATATTGGAACATGGAGAATATATCTGCGATATGCAATTTTATACAGATCATTTTTTTGGGGGGGGCAGGACAATGTGGGCGGGCGTTCTGCTATATTTATGACAACAACAACCTCTGTGATGAAATGAAATTGGCGTAAAAATATACAAAATCATTGAAAAGCAAAAAGCATTTGTTCGCAGGAAAACACACGAGTAATTGAGTTACTTGGTTCATTGAATACTCCGTGCAGCCTCTTATCGCAAACATGCTATTGCACTTTCTTCGTAAATCGAGAAAGCAGTGAATCAATTGTTCGACGACTCGTCGAGCGAGGGGGCGAAGTGGAACCCGCTCTGCCGTGACTGGATAATGGATGAGGAGAGACTTCTTTGCGTGCCTAAACACACACACTTGGCATTAAGAGTGATGAATGGAGAGAGAGAGAGAGACACACACCGAACAAATGCATCGTGACTGCGATGGCAGAGCTCATTGTAAGGTCCTTTTCAATTGCAAGAAATTAAAATGCAGAATGAAATGGCAGGGGAGAATGAGGAAGAAGATTGCATCAACTGAACATTTACTTTGACGAATTTAACTCAAGTAATTATGCGATTACGAAAGAGTAACATTTTGTAGCGGCCAAAAGAAATAATGATTTTCATTTAAAGAAATTTATATAACTTTTGGAAAACAATTAAATTTCTGTGTGATTTAATAAATAATTATTATGATTTTATAACCTGTTATGACGGAATTTGACACAACTTGTTTTGTAAAATCGCATCCAACTTTCATACCCAAAATATAAAAGTATTTGTTTTTATCATTAATTATAGAATTATTTTTAGTAATTAATACTAATAAGTAATAATTTGGGGCTTGATGGGCCGAGTGACTAGCGCCCTGGTGCCATAGGGTTCGGATTCCAGTTCCGATGGTGCCATGGATGTTCTGTAGTGGTTCTGAATCCACTTTAAACCGCAGATACTGGTATCCACATGACTGCAGGGCGTAGGGCTGACAACCTATCCCCTAAAAATCATCTCCTGTCTCCAAATCTGCTAATTGGCAGATGGCCTTGGCCTACTATGAGCTGTTGTGTCAATGAAGAAGAAATTAAGTATTTTATTAAAGTCTAATTATTTTCTTTATTAAATACCTTTTTTCTACTACAGTGTCACTTTTCAACCAATGATAATGATGATGATGATGAAGTAGTAATTTAATATTAATAAGCAGTAAGTCGAAATTTAGTAAGTAATAAAATTATTTATCAGTAATTATTCTGTTCAAGTCATTAAAAAGTTACGGAATATTGAGCTTTAATATTTATTGATTCGTATAATATTATACTTAAAAATTAAATTGTTTGTTAGTAAAAATTTTTTAAATTATCAAGCTAGAAAGAGGAAAACAAAAAAAGTGAAAGGAATAAAATTTTATCTACTTAAACTAAATTTTCAAATACGAATACAGAAATTAAATATGTATAGATAGACAAGAAAACTTTTGAATATATATACATTTTTAAAGACAAATGTTCTCATTATTTCGAAAAAGAATTTAAAGGGAGTGAAATTTTTGGGGGGACCTGATAGCCGAGTAACTAGCGCTCTGGCGCCACAGGTTTGAATTCGAGTCCCGGCGAACCATGGATATTTGTAGTGATTCGGGAATCCACTTTAAACCGTAGGTCTCTGTCTAATATTTCTGCTGGGTTTAGGGCTGGCAACCCTACTCAATAAAAGAAAACATGTCTCGAAATCTACCAGTTGGCAGAAGAGCTTGGACCACTATGAGGCTGTTGCGCCACTGATGATGTTAATGAAATTTCTTCTTTAGTGAAATCTCTTTTCAAAATGTGTCGGTTTATAAGATGTTTCTCAAATAAACGAAATAAAGGGTGGTCGATTTTTCAAAATTTTATGTTCTACTATAATTAGGTAAAGCACGAGACAATTATGGATTAAAGCATTTACCATGCCAAAGTAAAAAATGAGAGCACAGTTATTTTTTTTCAATATTTTTAACATGCGTACAAAAATGGTTTTTCACTCCCTGTTTTGTTAAATAAGTATATGCCAGAGGCTATGAAATTTCGATTTTTTGTTACTTATAATACTATTTAAAGTAAAAATTGGTTAAAGGTTTCTTTGTATTAGTCTTAAAAATTATGTAATTTTTTCCCCCTTGCTCATTCTTTACAAAATGTCGAAAATCTATTGATCTTATTTTACAGAATTTATCGTAAAATTGTGGCAAAAATGCGAGAATTTTATTTATTTGAAATATTTTTCAATTGCATTCGTTTTCTTAAGTCCAAATAGCGCCTGGAATTTTTCAAAATTTCAATACTAAACAATTTTTCCTAACAACTTTTATTTCCTTTCAAAGAAAAAAATGAGAAAAAAATATTAAAAAAAAAAAAAAAACATAAAACATAAACGACGCTTGAATATTTTTCCAATTTTTTTCGTTTAATACACAAATTCAACTTATTCTCTAAAAGTTGCAAAAATACCTACACTTCAAAAAGAGGTTATGCAAAATAAAAGCACAGTATAGCTTTTATTCCAGAGAGAAAAAAAAATATAGAAATTCAAATTAAATTCCAGACAAAAGAAGTACAGAAAGTAAAACCCCTTGTTTTCTTTCACCTTTGACAAACATTGTAGAAAAGCCTCAAGGCGAAACAATAAATAAAATAAAATATAAAATAAAGTTGATTTTCGGGGCGAAAACAGTTATTTCACAAAAATAAATTTTTTTGAATCCTTAGGCTTTTCTTTCGGGAAAGTAAAAGTTCCGCGAAAAACATTTCCACGCCATTTTGAAATGAGTGGTTGGAAAAAAAAAATAAGGTAACAATGAGAGAGAGAAAAAAAATTGTCAAAAACAAATGTTTGCTTTTTCATTTTTGCAGCAGCATCCATTTCTTTTCTGATGGAAGTGTTTTCGAACTTAACTTTAAATACATAACGATAAAATAACATAAAAACATTTTTTTCAGAAAATTTCAAAAACTTTTCTGTAAAATAAAAAAGAAATAAGGTCTACTTATAAAAATATTTTGAAACTTAGAATTGAAAATTTTTCGATAAATGTGTCGTTACTTTCATGATGAGCTAATATAAATAATTAGTTACAAATTTTTTTTACTGTAAAAATAATAATAAAAAAAAATAATGTTTGCATTTTTGAGGAAAATAAAATCTTTTACCACGGGTGAAGTAATCAAATATTGCAACCTTTATGTAAGGAGTACGTAAAGTGAGTAATTCGCAGTATATATATATATATATATTGTTGTTTCTGGAATAAAAGCTATACTGTGTGCTTTTTTATTTTGCGTAACCCCTTTTTGAAGTGTAGGTATTTTCAAAAATATTTTTAGAATAAGTTGAATTTGTGTATTGGCGAAAAATTGGAAAAAAATATTCAGTCATCGCTTATGTTTTTGTTTGGCACTGAAAATTTTGAAAAATTCCAGGCGCTGTTTGGAATTAAGAAAACGAATGCAATTGAAAAGTATTTTTAAATAAATAAAAATCTCGAATTTTTTGCCAGAATTTTACAGCAAACTCTGTAAAATAAGCCAATATATTTTTTGGCATTTTGTAAAGAATGAGTAAGGAAAAAAATTATTATTTTTAAAAGTAGTATAAGAAAACCCCTAACAGATTTTTAATTTGAATAGGGCCTGTATGACCGTGTGTCTTGTACTCGGTGGCACAGGTTTCAAATTCGAGTCCGGTGGTGCCATGGAGGTTTTTAGTGGTTCGAGATCCAGTTTAAGTCGTATATATATATATAAAATTTAGAATTAAATTCGAGGCAAAAGAAGTACAGAAAGTAAAACCACGCTGTTTTTTTTTTCCTTCGACAAACATTGTAGAAAAAGCCCCAAGGCGAAATAAAAAATAAATAAAACAAAAAACAAAAGTTGATTTTCGGGGCAAAAATAGTTATTTCACAAAAATTAAATTTTTTTTTCGATCCTTAGGCCTTTCTTTCGGAAAGTAAAGTTCGCGAAAACATTTCAACGCCATTTTGAAATGAGTGGTTGGAAAAAAAATGTGAGGTAATAATGAAAGAGAGAGAGAAAAAAAAAGTTCTCAAAACAAATGTTTACTTTTATACATTTTTTGCAGCAGCATCTATTTCTTTTCTGACGGAAGTATTTTTTTGAACTTTAACTTTAAAATACATCACGATAAAATAACATAAAAAGCATTTTTTCAGAAAATTTTCAAAAACTTTCTGTATAAAGATCAAAAAAGAAATAAGGTCTACAGATAGCAATATTTCGAAACTCAAGGATTTTAAATTCCTCGATAAATGGGCGGTTACTTTCATGATGAGCCAATATAAATAACTAGTTAAAATTTTCTTCACTGTTAAAATAATGATGAAAAATAATGTTTGCATTTTAGAGGGGAAAAAAAAAAAAAAACCTTTTTTCACGAGGGAGGTAATCAAATTTTGCAACCTTTTTGTGTAAGGAGTACGATGAATTCGTAAAAGCCTTCAAAAAATATCTTTCACTTAGAAATATTTTTTTCAATTCCTTCTATTAGCTCACACTCTCCCTATATATATTTTTGTTCAAATTTTCAATCGTTCTTAAAATATTTCTTATTCATCCACTCAAGTTCAAATACGTTTTTTTTTAACTTGCAGTGGATGACACTGGTTGTTAATACAGTTTCTTCCAAATATTAATTCAGTGATTAAATTTAATTAATTAATTTTTAATTTTTTTTTACATTTAAGCTGTATATATCTAACAAAAGATGGCGCCAGATAAACTTAAAAAATGAATGAAAATTATTTATGATGGACTTTCTGTAGTATAGTGAAAAAAGAAGAAATTGACTTTTAATAATACTTGTTTGTCATTAGCTTATTCTTTTAAAACCTTACACACACACACACATATATAAAACTTAAGCTGAACATAAAGTGCCTCAAACAAATATTTACAAAATATTGTTTGAAACATTCGATTTGAATTAAATCGAATGCTTCAAACTAAACACTATGTAACGTGATTCTCTCCTGAGAATGTACGTCAGTGAATCAGCGCTTCATCGGGACACATCAGTGAACATAACGGTCCCCTTTATGATATTTAATCCAAAGCTGATGTTTTCTGCACCATACTGTACCTCAATAGCAGAATGCAAATTGAGCCGTGCGCAGAATGCAAACAGCAGGTCTTCTTGCATACATATTTCTCTCAGGTTTAATTCAATATATATATTTCACTTTAATTTCTGGAAACATTAATTTTTTGAAACTTGAATTCCGGTTGACTGCATAAAGATACGAGAGACCTGAAAGTTATTATTTAATTCATACAATTCTGCGTCGAAAAACACTTACAATTAGAGATACAATATTAAACACATTTATATATATAGATTCGTGGAAAGATTCCACTTCTAAGTCGAAATTCCGAAAACTCGATACGCGCAGGGTGCGCTAAATATATTTCATCTTGATGAGAGACTATAAACCAAACGTTTCTCAGCGGTTGAGAAGATTGCGATGTACTTCCTTTCAGGTGAGAGTCTCGAGGCTGATTGACCATTCTCCTGAACGTAACAGAAAGGACTCTCCGTGTAAGCACGTTTAGAGAGTAAGAATTACTTCACAAAAATAATGTTTATAATCATATCACGAACGGTTATTGATTTTGAAATATAAATTGTACACTGAAAACGCTAATTAATGCTCCTTTTGTAAAAATAACATAATTTTTTTTATTATATTCCTAAGTAATATATCATATAGTATACGTGTATTAAAATTGTCATACTTAAATACATGTATAACATTATCATACACACATAATATGCATAAATATATCATATTGTTTATTTTTCTAAAACCTAACCTTTTATAAATACGTTTTATTTTTAAATTTACATTATTTTCTTTATTATAAAAATAAGTTAATTAAGTAAATGCATGATAACAGCATACATATTTGGAATGCAATGGATTCTTTATTAAAAATGATTTTAAAATAATCACTTAATTAATAATTTAAAAATCTTAATGCTATTTATTTTTTGTTCTTTCTGTAATATAATGGAGTATGACAACATTAATATTTTATAAGACTTTAATTTATCTAATGTTCTTAAAAACCTATTTAAAATCTATGCATAAATTATTAAATACCAATTATAACCACTTTAATTTTCTCCATAGTGAATATTAATAAGACATGCAACATTTTTTTATCCAGTTAATTTATTTCATGAAAATTTAAAATGTGATTAGCTAAAGTGCATAGTACCAAATGTTGTTATAGAAAATTCTTTGAATATTAAAAACCAACAACGATAATTATTAATTGAACTAAGAAAACAAAAAATATTTAAGATTATAATGATTTTTAAGGATAATTTATTCCATAAACATCAGCACAAATTTGAATTTAATTAAAAGATGAGAAATATGCCTTTAAAAAAATTGGAAATCTTTAATTGGATTTCCATGCCTTTTCTCAAACAATTAATTCGTTCCAAGTATTATCTTGTTTAAAATAATATTTTTACTTTGAAATATAAATTATATTTAAGCATAAGATATTTACAAAAATAAACATACAACAAAAAATTATTATCCTAATTATATTCATAAATATGTATGAAAAAACTACAAAAAGGAAACTTTTATGATTTAAAACTGTAAAAATAAAAATTAAGCCAGCCGTTTATAATTGCGATTTAAAGAATCTCAAATAATTGGCAATAAAAATGAATATTAAATAAATATGGAGAAATTGTTTCAAAAGCAATAAAAACAATATCCCGTTTGAGAACAATGTTTTTTTTTTCATAAATTACATATCTAACTGAATTCAATGCCAAGCATTCACCTTTGACCTAAATAGATTATTATATACATAAATATCAAAAATATTTATTCATTTAATGAATAACGAATTCAAAGTTAATACCTCACAAGGATTAATTTTTATTATTTTTCTTATTTCAAGGTTAAATTTAATTCTTTAATAACCACACTAAAATTTTTCTTTTATTAAAACATCACGTTGAATTTTTTTTTCCCATTCTATGTTTTCATTATCATTTATTTAATAACTTGAAAACTATTAAGATCATAAAAGATGATTTAATATACCTCAAATGAGTTGGAAAAAAATGCATTATAATGAAGTCAATAAATGTCTTGGAAGTCTTTAAAACTAATAAGAAAAAGTGTCGTAAATGTCAAGTAGTAAGCCTTTTACAAAATGTAATTAAAGTCACCCGTAAAATTTCCAGAATTTTGATAGTGAGTGACCATCACTAAATTCATTAATTAATGTAGAATTTAAGCGAAAATATTTTTTTATTGGAGCTAGAATAATAAGCCAAGAATTATTACTAAAATAATAAATGCAGACTTTTTTATAATGAAATAAAAATTTTATACCAAATGTTATTAATATTTTGCTTTTGTATTTTTCAAAACTAAAATTTAATTTAATAAACAAAAAAATGTTTGTAGTGTGCAGGTTGGGAAACTAGATTCTAACTGAGTGTGGCTGGGTTGAGATACGTGAGTCACAGGTTGAAGAACTCACAGCGTTATTTATACACGCACAAACACCAAACACTTGCAATTAACGACAAACAATATTTAACATATTTAAAAAAATATAATTATAGATTCGATCCCACTTCTAAGCCGAAAACACGATACTCGGCTACGCGCAGGGAGAGCGAAATATATGCCCTCTCCGGGTGAGAGTCTGTAGACCAACTAATGTTCCATGGTGCGCTAAATATATTTACTCGGATGAGAGATTGTAAACTAAACATTTCAGCGGGAGCGTAGGTTTCGCAGTACTTCCTCACGGATGACAGTCTCTAGGCCTATTGACCATTTCTCCTGAACGCCAGAGAGGGTGCTATTGCCAGCGTTTAGGAGGAAGCACGGTTACATGTTAAGTTTATGATTCCAGATAGCAGATTTAAAAAAAAAAAAAAAAAATTTTTTTAATTAAATTTTCAATACCTTTTTACATAGCTGTAAATTTATTAAAAATATTATTATAATTGTATTTATTATATTATAATTATTAAAAAAAAATTATCGTTATTTATTTAATAAAATAATCTTGTTTTTTTAACATTTTTCTTGCTTTACAGTAACATTTTGAGAAATTATTGATTATTAAAACTATTCTAAAAGAAATGAGGGTTTTTTTTTCCAATGATTTTCTAAAAGATATGGCAACTTAAAAATACACATGTTGATTAATAAGCTTCCCTAACGCATTGCTAATATTTATATTTAAATGAAATATGTGCAATTTCATTAATTTCACACGAGAAATTTTGTTAAAGTTTTCATTATTACTTGAAATTTAAATTGTTTATTACTTTGGCTGATTTCTCGTTTTGAAAATATTTAGATACGCCTTATACCATAATGTTGAAATATGCAAAATTTAGCATCAATTTAAATATTAAAGTGACATATGATGTTTTGTAGAATTTAAGGAAGGGCATATTTTGTAATTGCATATATTTTGTAATTGTAATTATAATTGCATAGATGTTAAAATGACATGTAAAGTTTTGGAGAACTTAAAGACGGCATATTTTAAAGATGGCATATTAATTGCATAATGAAATTGTTTATATTTCGTAATTGCATAAAATGACATATGAAGTTTTGTAAAATTTAAGTACGGCATATTTTGTAATTGTAATTGTAGTTGTAGAGATATTAAAATGATACATAATATTTTGTGGAATGATGCAAATAATGTAACTTATTTTCGCGAGCTACATAATTGCATTATTCATTAAATTAATAACAAATAATGAAAATAAGTTTTAATGAAACAATAATATTCTAATATAAATCACTAATTTTAAAACAAATAAAGATTCCACTTCTTATATTTAAGTTTCAAACTGAAATTAAGATAATTTTAGATCGAATATAACGGAACGCAATGATTCAAATGCATAAATTTTTAATATAGATAATATTTTAAGAAACATAAAAAATTTTCCTGATAATTTAGTTCATATTAATAAACAATGAAAAAATAAAAATGTAATGCATTAAAATATGACAGCAAAAGTTATTTAAAATTATAATTAATTCAAAACTACAATAATGGCAACAATATTTATTTAAATCTTAAAACAACTTAATCGTTTTCATTTTGATTGATTAAAACATATCGCAATACACCATTCTAAAATGTTTACGAAAACACAAATTGTTTTTATAACTCATTACATATAAAAAGAAGTACAACAAAAACAGGAATTCTTTCACAAATATTTGAAATTAACATACAATTATTCTACTACATACTCGTAACCGTAGGGAAAATTCTTTTATTCTGAAGAAGAACAAAAAAAATTTATATTTTCTAAACAATAATAAATATTTTATTCTAATCCAGTAAAGGTTAAAATCATTTTTGAAATCCAATTTAAATGCCGAAAAAGATGATTCATCGCTTTATACTCATTGTATTCATATTTTCATATCTTGGAGAGTTATTCTAGTTCTCATTTACATATAAGTTCCATTAATTTACCATCTTTATTTAATTTTCAGTCGAAATTAAATTTGTTTTTATTGTTGAAAACATGTTCCGAATGCAAAACGTATTCAAATGATGTAAAGGCAAATGGCTTTTAAATTTCACTATCACTATCGGATTAGCATTTTGTTTCCATTCATATTATACACAACTCTTGCTTATCTTTATTCTTATTTAAACTATGTTCTCTTTATTTTATTTCTGAACCGAAAGGGTTTTCGAAATATAATGCAAATTAAGTTCTAAATTATATTAAGAACAAAACTACAATGTTCGTATTGCAAGCGATATTTATGCAATAGCAAAGAAAGGAATAACACAATTTCTATACATATATATATATATATGTGTGTCAGAAGTTGCATATAGGTATCTTGGTTTTTTTAAAAAGTCAATTATTTATTGTGTACTTTGAAATGAAATATTATCGGAGCACATATATAAATTTGGGACCTGATGGTAGGGTGACTAGCGCCCTGTGCACAGGCTTCGGGTTTGAGTCCCGTCGGTGACATGGATGTTTGTAGTGGATCGGAATCCGCTTTAAATCGTAGGTCCCGGTCTAATATAGCTGTTAGGCGTTTGGCGTAGGGCTCCAACACTACCTCATAAAAAAGAAAACATATCTTGTTTCGAAATCTACCAGTAGGCAAACGGCCTTGGGCCCCCATGGGCGTTTGCACTTCTGATGATGATGATGAGGATAATAACGACAGAGTGACTAGCGCTCAGCAATATAGGTTTCGGTTCGAGTCCCTACAGTGGCATGGATGCTTGTAGTGGTTAGAAATCCATTTTAAACCACAGATCCCTGTCTAAAATAACCGTAGATCTCCTAATAATATCTCCTGTCTTGAATTCTGCCAGTAAACAGACTGCCATGGCCCACCATGGAGCTGTTGCGCCACTGATGATAATGATGATGATGATGATAATGATGAAATGCATAGGTTTGTTTAAAAGCAAATAATTAATTACGTAGGCCGAATAGAAGTGTAATTTTAAATTATTTTTGATAAATAAACTTAAAATTAAGAACATGTAAATAATGCCTTTTGATAATGGTAGAGAATGAAATTAGGTCCTGATGGCCTAGTGACTGACTCTCTTTGCCACAGGCTGCGGGTTCCAGTCCCGGTAGTGCCATGGATGCTTGTAGTGGTTCGAAATCCACTTTAAACCGTAGGTATCGGTCTAAAATGACTACAGAAAGTTGGACGCAGGGCTGAAAACCCTATCCCGTAAAAAGAAAAACATCTCCTGTCTCGAAAATCTGCAATAGGCAGACGGCCTTGGCCTACCATGGGGCTGTTACGCCAATGATGATGATGATGATGATGAAGGTTGATATTAATTTACTTTATGAATCTGGAGTTCAGAATTTAACTTGCCTAGTGTTAAGAAAGTTAACACATTTGTAACAAAATCAAGCAAATTTGTTTACACATGTTAGTAGAAACTATAATTCTAAGCATGATTATGATCTTAGTTATTTGCTACTTATGATTAGATATTCGGGAACCTATTCATGACGAATTTGAAATAAATTCAACAAATATTCTAGTCAACGCATATTTTTAAAGGGGGAAAAAAAAAAAAGAAATTCTGTGGACATTAACGTGTTTCGGGTGGCATCATTTTCGGTATTATTTTCAAAATGCCATAAATTCAGCATAATTTACCCATTCTTTCAAGGGTTTAAGTTCTCAACTTCTTAATAGTGTGTTGTTTAAGATGTCTGTAAGATTTAGGGTCACATTTTACAAATATAGGCTCTATTTTAGCTGCCCGTTTTCGGCAACATTAAAGATGTAATACCAGCTTACACACGATAAAAGGAAACTACACATGATAATAATTTCATCATGCTTTCTAACAGGATCATGATTAATAATATATATATATATTTGATATAAAAGAAATTAGGACCATATTGCATCACAAATTTGGATGATATTTTCTGCTTACAGTTTGTTGTTTGTTTCTTATCTCGCTTGATCGACGGCAACTTTAGACCAAGTCCAAGAACCCGTGTGGTTTCATGGAAGGAGGGAAAGGGGGGCAACTCCTGTTATGATGGAGGACTTGTGGGTAGACGTCTGACTTGGCTCCGTGACATCCGACTTTTTACGGGGTAGGATTGTCACCCCTACGCCCAATGCTCTACAGTCATATTAGATCGGGACCTGAGTTTAAAGTGGATTCCGAACCACTACACGCCAGGACTGGAACCCGCCAGGACTGGAACACTCTTTGCCGCTGGAACTCTGGCAAAGAGTGTTAGTCACTCAGACATCAGGCATTGGTTCTATCAATCATATCAAAGATAAATGTTTCTATTCTATGAAAAGAAAAATTCAATTTTATTGACAATTCATAATTTCTGTCCAACTATCTATACAGACAGCCAGTAGAAGAATTTCTTAAAATCCTAATTAGTAGTTTTTAAAAAGATTTTCAGATTTAAATAATAAATATTAAAACACGTAACATGATTCAGTTGTGTTTCAATAAAAACATTAACATTAAAAAATTAGAAAAATAGTTTAATCTTTTCTATTTTATTGCTAACTAAAAAGTCAGAACTTTTGACAATAATATGTTATTAATTCTCTCTCCCCCCACCGATTAAGTAGTTTTAACCTACAAAATGTATTATCAACAGAAATGAATTGCCATTTTGTTCCATTTTTGCTTAAAACTAGGTAGACGCGGGTTGTTGCTAGGTAATATATAAAAATAAGCAAGCTGAAACCAATACTTATATTTGTCATTAACCATTTTTTGGTACGAATGTTAAAAAAAATAATAAAATAAAATAAAAATAAAAAAATCGATAAATGAAAACCATTTGACTGGCTACTGTTGCTCTTGGTTACTACTAAAATCAAACCAAATAATAAAACATTTGTTAAATGAGTTAATGTTTTTTTTTTTTCCTTATACCCACTTGGTAGACAGCAACATCTAGACTAGCCACCCCGTGGCCCGCCTTGAGTATTTTTCCGGCCCATGAGATTTATCATACTTTTACAAAATATATATATATATTTTATAATGGCCAAATTAGTGGAAACCAATGTATTAAAAAAAAATACATTATGTGTGCATCCATATATTCAAAAATGACTGCCGAAATTATGAGAAAAAAATTAGCGTTTATTTAAAAATAATATTCTTACGAAAATATGGCAGATATTTCTGTTTTATTTATGAGTTTATAGTTATGAGTTCGCATAATAATTAAATTATATTCTGGGAACTCATGAGGCGGGCACATCTTGGAACATCTAATATAACAGGTTCTATATTTCACTTTAAGAGACCTCAGTGAAGCAGTGACCCCACTAGATACGCACAGCTGATTGTTGACAGCAGAGCAAACCAGACTGGGTTCAACTTACACCTGCGAATCGTTTTTTTCAAAATGAAAGTAACCAAACACAAAACAAGCTCAAACATAACGGACTCTAACCTACAACACCAATTAAGATGTGCAAATACCCAAATTGAGGTCGATTAGCAAAAAGCTAAAGTGAAAGAGTCGAAAAACAAACATCGCACTAGTAAAATAGATATTTTTTAATGATTTCATGCTTTTTTATTTCGCTTATATTTATATATTTTTTATATTTCTTTTGAGTGTTATATATTTCTTTACAATGTGCGTTTAGTATCATTATTATTATGTGTATCTATCTTTACATGTAAGAATAATAGCAAACACAAAAATAATAACATATTATGTTTAAATTTTTCACTGTAAAAAATGTCTGTAGTGTGTATAAAATCTAATATGGGGATATATAATTTTAAATGGTCCGCGGAATTATCATGCATTTCCAAAGTGGTCCACAAGATCATTTGGGTTGGCCACCCCTGATCTAGACCATGTCCAATAACAAGTACGGTCTCATGGCTGGAAGGAAAATGGGCAGCTTCTGTTGTGATGGAGCACCCGTAGGTAGAAGTCTGACTTGGTCCCGTGTCGCTGAAGAAGGAGGCAGTGTCTTCCGGGGAGACTTTTTAGGAGGAAATACTCCGCATTCGCGTATCGTATGGAAGAAAACCCGAAAAAGCCCACCAGGTAGTGCCGATTCAAGAGGCAAGAGGCTGAACATCCCAAACGCCATCGAGTCGGCTTGTTTTTTGAACTCGTGGCTCACCAGCGGCGCACGCTGCCACTGAGCCATGAGTAGGGCTTAAATGAGTGTAATATCATCATACACTCAATTCATTATTTGTTTTTTAAAAATATTATATTATTTATTTTTTTTATTTTATATTAAGAAATTAAAATATATATACAATTGTTATTATTATATATGCATTGGTAGTGCCGGCTTTATTTTTGTAAAGCCTAATACTTAGTTACAGTGAATGTACCGGCATTCGAATAAATTACTATTATTATAATAAATATTATTATTATTATTATATTATTATAATATTATTATTACTATTATTATATTAAATTCAACCTTATCATTCAATAAATTACTTATTTATTTTTATTATATGCAAAATGAAATATATACATAATAGAAAATTTTAGTAGTTTGCTTATGTACGTGTATGTCATGGTTATGTTATCAGTATATGGGGCCAACGGCTTTCAATCAAATTGTTTTTTTTTTTTTAATTTTTTGATATTATATTATTTTTATTAATTATAAAGAAATGAATTAGTTAATATATATTAGTTAATTTTCGGCTTTATTTGCTTTTTTTTTCATTACCCTGTATTTTAAGTATAGCAAGTATTTCGATTGTTGAAATCCAAAATTTAAACTCTCGCAATGATAAATAAAAAAACAAGAAAAAATTTATTTTTTAAAGACAATTCCTACTTTTTTTCACTCTATTGCAGAAAGTCCTTTATAAATAATTTTAATTCATTCTTTTAAATTTATCTGGCGCCCTCTATTGGTAGATGCATGCAACTTAAATCTAAAAAGAACTGAAATTAATTAATTAAATTTAATTACTGAATTAATATTTGAAAAACTGCATTAACATCAAGTATTATCCACTGGAAATTCAAAGAAAATGTATTTTTAACTTCAGTGGATGAATAAAAAAAAAGTGTTTTATGAACGATTGAAAATTTTTACAAGATATATATAGGAGAGCTTGAGCTAATAGAAGGAATTGAAAAAAAAAATTAAATAAAAAAAAATATTAATATTCGATGGTTTAGTTCATATTAAACTAAGGTTGAACAATCTTTAAATTTTTCATTGAAATATGAAAATCTTTCAAAACAAATTATTTATTTTAGAGTAAAATTGAAATACGGCTAGCAAAATGGTTGGAAATGTAAAGGCGATTTGTTTGGCCTTCTAGTCACTATTTGTGATTGTGTTAAAATGTGAACAATACCTTCGTCAATATTAATGCAATATGAACATGTATTACTGTTAGAAAGCGTATTAATGATTTTACTGGCGGAAATTATTTCACTATTTCATGACCGAAATCTAGCTGATTGGGCAATCCGAAAAAGTGCGGTTAGTGAACAAGGTCAATCTTCTCTCACGTGGTCCTCTATCCGGAAGGTGTTTTATTTCGCAAGCACGGAGTCGATTCGTGTCTGGATGGGTATATGTGACTCGAATCACGTTTCACCATTGAAAAAAAAATTTCCAATTAACTCGACAAAATTACTAAGCCAGACTTTACTTAAATGAACTATTTTTTTTCGGTCTTTAAACACCGTAGACTCTTTAATATATATAATTCAAATTCCCGATAGTGCGGAAACTTGGTACGTTGCCAAGCAGAGAGGATTCAAATGGAGCGACGTAATAGGAGAGAAAGGTATTTTCGGGAGAATTTTAATTGCATTAAAAGTAACTTTAATTTTAAAATAATTAAAATTTTAAATGATATAATATTATAAGAAGAAAATTATATGAAAAACTGCTTTGCAACAACTGCTTTTAAAATTATAAGAAAAATTGCTTTGCACTGTGTATGTCCGACTATCACCCCTAACGGGTAATTGATTCATCTGTTTCCGCCATTTAACCGGTTGTTTATCTTTTCACATAATCGATAGTCGATGACTCCCCCTCTCTCTCTATATATATATATAGATGACACACATATTGATGTGTATATATATATATGTATGGATATATCTTTATACAGTAAATAATCCATATATAATTCTTCCATTTTATATAGTATATAATTGTGTGTTTGTCACTGAACTCCTCCTAAACGGCTGGGCCAATTTTGATGAAATTTTCCTGGTTGGTTTAGATTAACAATTGCACCTTTTAGGTGGCGCTGCAATCAGATTCCAGGATTTTTTTTTTTATTTTCAGGGCAGGACAACGTTGCCGGGCCCTCTACATATATATATATATATATGTATGTATGCAGGTATACACAATTACAATATAAACAATTTTTATTGAGCTAATCTCTCAAGAAATTCATCCACTTTAATAAAACAAGAGTTCTGGTTACAGATAAAGTTAAAAAGTTAATTAATGTACTTCAGAACTACATATGATTACTAATAGCTCAGATCAATATGAAAATTAAAAAAATAAGATGAATTCATTATGATGATGAATGACTATTAGGTAATATGGTAAAAGAACTTGGAAAGAATCCAACGTTAAAATTCGTCGAAGAAAAAAAAATTAGAATTCATTAGTAGAAGTAAGTTCTTTAAATAAACTTCAAATGAATTCACGTTTTAAAACAAATAAGCTATGAAATTCAAAATAAAGCTTCTCGGCATAAAATACATCTGTTGTTACTCTTTATATACACAATTTTTTTTTTTAAATCTGAGAAGAAAAAAAAAACTATTTTTGAATAAAATTAACTCTTTTAGTTGCAAAGAATGGTTATTAACTGGGAGAAAATGCTCGGACGTCTTTTTTCTTCTTCTAAATGAGGGAGTAGTGTTCTCTTTTCGTGTTCCCTTTCACTCTAATAACCAGAGAAAATATTAGTTGTATAAAAGAACACGCACTTTCTTCTTTGAAAGGATGATCAATGTTGTGGTCAGTCCGCCTTACCCTTGTTCCAGATGACCCAAACTCACGAAATGCCCATTTTTGCATCGAATAATTTATGAATCCCTTTCAAGATTTTCTTTTTAGTTTTTATCTACCGTTCATGATGTCAAAAGAAGATATCTCAACCATAAATAAAATAATTTTTACATCTCAGTAAAAAAATAGTGAATAAAAACACATTGCTTGAAAAAAACAAAATTTTTTTTTCGAAAAAAAATTGGAATGGGAAGATATATTTACTCTAAACATATGAATATAAATTCCGCATTTATTACAAGTTATTTGTAATACACTCAAATCCATTTTAAAATTCTAACATGAAATTGAAATTAAGATAAAGGTATTAAAAAAATAAAAATATTTTTTTAATATTTTTTATAATGAATTAACTCTTTTAAGTTACTAAATAAATTAATTTTAAAAATCATCTTCAACACTAAACATCAGTGATGATTTTAAAATTAATTTATTGCAAATGGAATTTTTCACACATGAGAAAATGTTTTATTTTCTAACAAAGAAATGGGGGACATTTTTTATGATTAATATGAAGGCATTTAAAAGATTCTAAAAAATATTAAATAACATTAAAATTAAAATCAATTGTATCAATTAATTAATAATATTATATTGGTTATTATTTAATCTAATTAATCAATTAATTATTATTAAATACAATATTATTTAATTGTTAATTAAACATATTAAATTTTTAATTATTAAAAATTATTAAAAAAATAAATTGTGTTTTTTATTAAGGATTCTAAAAAAAAAATACTGGTTTTCTTTAAAATTATACGTTTTTTTTGGACGGAAAATTTTCATACCTCAAAAAAATAGAATAATTAATTTTTTTGGAGAAAATACGATTAGAATGAAAAAATTACATTTATTCACAAAAAAAATATTAAACTATATTAAATAAAAATTAATAGAAATATGAAATATACTATAAAAATATTAATACCATACACTATAAAAATATTAATACCATATACTATAAAAATTAAATATATTAAACTAATTATTAAAAATTAAATTTTTTTTTATTTATGAAGATTCTAAAAAAAGCTTTGCACTTCAAAAATAGAATAATAAATTTTGGGGGAAAATACATTAGTATAAAAAATTATATTTATTTACAAAGAAAAAAAAATTATTAAATTATTTTTTAAATTTTAAGTTTTTAAAGAATTAAAGTCCTTTAAAGAATTAGTAAATTTTAAAGAATTAGTCCCCTCTTATTCCTAAATACATAATTTATAATAAAATATATCATTTAATTTAACTAATTTAGTTTAAAGTTTGGATTTAAATTTTTCTCGTTTTGTCTTTTTACTTAATTTCTTTATCATGCTTCGTAAAAATAATTTTTGTCCTAAGAATAAAAAGAAAACTGTTGATTTCTATTTAACAAATTAAATAATTTCACAAACTTGATTTACAAAAAAAAAATAAGATATTTATCAAATTTGAGAGAAAAAAGTTTTATAACAAAAATAAAAAAAGAATTAGAGTAAAAATAAGTTTTAAAATAATTTTATTGCTAAAATGAATTCAATAATAATCCTTCTTATAAAGATATTTGTAAATAAATATATTTAATTTAACAATGTTAAAAGAATCTACATCAATAAATCTCTAATACATATTGACATATTTTAATTGTTTTTTCAAATCGTGCTGCTTTCTCAAAACAAAGTTTGAACTTTGTTCTAAAAGTTTTAGAAAACTTCTTTTGTAGGTAAATCGAACAATAAACTTTTGTGCATCACTTACGTTCTTTCCCAAAGGAACGTCTTGTATTCAAAACGATAGCTGGGGCTGAAGCGCAGGAACTTCTTCGAACGAATCGGACCTCGCGACTGGAGAGAACGAGAAGGTAGCAGACGATAACCGAGGCGCTGCCAACTGAAGCGGGCCGAAGGAGTAAATTCAGTTTATATTCCAAAGCAGACGATTTCGGCCAGCGCGCATCGTTTGACTTCCTCTCCCTTCCTTCTCCTGCCCTCTGCCGTTTAAGAGAATTCGTTCTTTTATTCTTTTTTATTCATTATCATTATTATTATTAGAATTGGTCTTTCCATCTTTGTTCTGTCTGGGTGTTCTTTTTATTGTTTTTTTTTAAAATTCTTTTCCTGTTCGTGATTGTTCTTGTGCGATTTTTTTTTTTTCGTTCGTTCGTCATTCTCACCTGCTGAAGGCTTGGGTCACGTGATGAGCGACATGAGGTCGCGTAAACACGTCTCGCGCCCAGCCAAAGCGGAAATGTTCGATATGCAAATTGGCGAATTTTCGGTAGAATCCCGGCTCTAATCGAGCTTTTCCATCTTTTCAGTTGGCTTGCAGTCAAGTTTATGTTGAAATAAAAATAAAAAGAACAATTTAAACAATACCTGCCACAAATATTAGCACTCTTGATAGTAATATATATATATAATATATAATGGAATGCTTTATTATGTTTTTTTTTTTTTTTTTATTATTATGAAACAGAATAAATTAAATCAACTGGTTATTCTACAAAAATTCTTTTAAGAAATAAATCTTTAATGAAGATCTTGAACAGAGTTTTACAAGTTAAACCTGTAGTAAATTCGATGCATATTTTTCTAAACAAATTATTTTAAAAATAACTTTATAGTAAAAACAATTGTTAATCTAATAAAACAATTTCGATTTCGTAAATAAAAGTTTGGTCAGTATTTGATTTTATTAAATGTCTTGGTTTTAGAAAGGTTATTGCTGGAACATAAAATATTTAATGAAGTAAAATTTTTATTTTTAATATTATTTAGCAAAATTTATTTTTTACACTCTAAATTGAATCTTAATGAATAATTAAGATTAAATTATTTAATATTAATTAATAATAATAGAATCTCTAATAGAATCTTAAATTGAATCGTTGAATTAGTGATGCGAAAAATATTATTCGTAGTCAATTAATCTTACAGAATTCTGTTTTCTCGCCAGAAAATATTTAATGAAGTAAAATTTTTTATTTTTAATATTATTTAGCAAAATTTATTTTTTTTACACTCTAAATTGAATCTTAATGAATAATTAAGATTAAATTATTTAATCTTAATTAATAATAATAGAATCTCTAATAGAATCTTAAATTGAATCGTTGAATTAGTGATGCGAAAAATATTATTCGTAGTCAATTAAGCTTACAGAATTCTGCTCTGGCCAGATAAAAATGCACGAAATCTAGGGCCTGAATGGCAGGTTTCTAGCGCTCGGTGCTAAAGGTTTCGGGGCTCGAGTCCTTGTGGTGCCATGGATGTTTATAGTGATTCGAAATTCACATTAACATGTAGGTAATAAAATGATGGATGAGCGTTGTTTTGAGGTTTCGTCAGCCTTCAGCCCTCGTGGTTCCTCGCTAAAGTGAAGCTGCATGTTACCCTCAGCCATGGACCAGTCTTCTGCGACGGGGTCTTTTGGACCTGTTTAGACTTTCCTACTACTGTGTCCAAAAAGTAAGGCCAAAAGTTTTCAATTTAAATTTCCCGGGCATATGGTATTTCAATTTTTTTTTTTCTAAAATACCCCTGCTAAATTTTGTGAATTTGGTGGTTGTGGAACGATATGGGTTTTATTTTTTTGGAGAAAAAGACATGAATAATCAATACAGTGTGAGCTGGCGTATTCAGTGTTTTAGGTACCAATCAAGATTTGACGCGTTTGAGGCCCAAAACATCTTTTAAAATTGTCTTAAATTAAAATCTTAAAATGGTAAACCTCCAACATCATCAGCAAGGTCTCTAATTGTAAATCGATGGTTTGCAAACAAAAAATATTTAATTTTTTGGACGTGAGCTTCTTTGGTTGAAGTTGGTGGTCGACCAGAGGGCTCTTCGTGCTCAACGCGTTCTCTGCCTTCTTTGAACTGTTTATACCGCTTGTAAACATTTCTTTCCGTTATAGAAATACTCACCGAATGCCATCTGCAATCTTCTATACGTTTCCGGAAGCAAAATTGAATGCACTTAATTCAGACATTTCAAAAATCGCCGGAATCAGTTTTAGCGTTTCACAAAACCAAGCGTAACTCAAACACTAATGAATGTTTTGACGTCAAATGTCACACAGATGTCAAGGACAGTGCCAACAACCTAAAAAAAAAAAAAAAAATTGAAATGCCATATGCCTGGGAAATTTAAATTGAAAACTGGTTTTAATTTTTGGACACAGTAATACATCAGGGGGATTAGTAACAACAACAACAAGAATCAAATGTATTTGTCTGTCTGATGGCCAAGTGACTAGCGCTCGGTGCCATAGGCCCTGATGATCACGTGATGAGCGACATGAGGTCGCGTAAACACGTCTCACGCCCAATCAAAAGCGGAAATGTTCAACATGCAAATTGGCGAATTTTCGGTAGAATCTCGGCGTTAATCGAGCTTTACCATCTTTTCAGTTGGTTTTTAGTCAAGTTTACGCTGGAACAAAAATAAATAAAAAAATTTAAACAATACCTGCCATTAATATTAACACTCTTCATAGTAAAATATTTAAATGTAATGCTTTATTATGTTTTTTTATTATTAAATCGAATAAATTAAATCAACTGGTTATTCTACAAAATTACTTTTAAAAATACCTCTTTAATGAAGATCTTGAACAGAGGTCTTACAAGTTAAGCCTGTAGTAAACTTGATGCTTATCTTTCTAAACAAATCCTTTTAAAATGACTTTATAGTAAAAACAATTTTTAATCTTACAAAACAATTTCGATTTCGTAAATAAGGTTTTATCAGTGTTCTTTTTTTATTAAATGTCTTGGTTATAGAAAGAAGTCTTATTGTTAGAACATAAATATTTATTGAAATAATAAAAACTTTTATTTTTAATGACATTTAGCAAAATGTATATTTAATACTTTAATTTGAATCTTTGAATAATTAAGATTAAATTAATTAATTTTGATTAAAAATAATTGAATCTCTAATTGAATCTTAAAGTGAATCGACCAATTAATCTTGCAAAATATTTTATACTCAGTCAATTAAGTCAATTCTGTTTTTCTCGCTACATAAAAATACATGAATATAAGGCATTTATAGGAGCTTGATATCCGAGTGTTTAGGGCTCGGTGCCAAGTGTTACGGGTTCGCGTCCTGGCAGAGGGCATGAATATTTGTAATGGCTTGGAATCCACTTTAAATCGTAGGTCCTGGTCTAATATAACTGTTGGGCAGACGGCCTTGGCCACCATGGGACTGTTCCGCTATTGCTGATGATGATGGTCGAGTGACTAGCGTTCGGTGTTATGGGTTTCGGGTTTGAGTCCCGGTGGCATGGATGCTTGTTGTGGTTTGGAATCTGCTTTAAATCGTAGGTCCTGGTCTAATATGACTGTTGGGCGGATGACTGACAGTCTACCCCATAAAAAGAAAGCATCTCATGTTGCGGAATCGACCAGTAAAGAGATGGCTTTGGGCAGCACGGGCTATTGCACCATTGAAGAAACAGAAGAATGCATTTATCAGTTTTTATTGTTGTTTATAGTAGAACAAAAATTAATGGTATATCAACTAAACTACTTTTTGCATGTTAGATTTAACAAATAGATATGGGTTATAAATTTGTCTAACTTAATTTTTTTTTTTAATGTTTGGAGAATCTTGCTTTAAATTCGCCATTTGTCATTATTTATTCATGAAATATTTCATGTTATATTTTAGAAATAGAGCAAAATTTGGAAAACATCTTTTCATTTTCAGTATTGAAAATTTATTGCCAGTTGTCTAAAATTTACTAGATCAAGTTTATCAGGTATTTCTATGACTAACTGGTAAAAGATTCAGCTTCAGTTTGAAACGAGAGTTGGCGCAAACAGACTGGTGGCGCAATGGTAATATACGCATTTAGCGTTTGGAAGGGCCCAAATCAGAATCCCCTCTGTGTGCATCCGTTGCGATAACTAGCGATAAGGTGGCGTGTTTTAATGCCGGTAAAGTGTCTCGCATTATTGGCGAGACTGTTTTGTCAGAGGTTTTCCGAATTTTCTCTCATACGGCGCACAAATAGAAATCAGTTATCCCAAAGAGTTTTCTCGGAACACAATGTCCCCCCTCATAGCCCATTGGAAGACTTTTCATGGCCTTCCAAACATTCTTAAAATCGTCAGCTAAGTGGTGAAGATTCGGCCAATGGTGTTAGGGATTATCACATTTACTTTATAGGCAAACGGTCATAGATTCGAAACCTGGTGGGGGCCGAATTCGTAGCCCAGTGGTGAAGTGCATAGCCCTCTTGTGGGGTTTGAATACCCTTGCAGTATGTTACAGTCGCTGGTTTCAGAAATGTAGAGATTCGATGACGATTGCGACAGCATGTATAAGCATCTCATTTCGACAGTCAGGTTGCCTGGTAGGTGCAAGTCTTCTCCTATATGACACGCAAATACAGTGTACTCATCCCTAAAAGTCCCCGAGGAAATCAATGTTTTCCTCTCCTCAATCGTCGATGAGCATAAACGGAACATACAGCCCACCGATGTTCAACAAAAAATTTTGAAAGCAGAGAGGAACATTGGGTTACTTCTGTTAAAAGACACCTCATCAGCATGTTAATGTTGTAGAACCTATAGAAATAGGTATGGGAATTAAATACCTTTCTCAAAAGTAATTGTCCTGCATTTGCATATTTCAATGGAGGAAAGCAGAAATCTACAACCTGGTAGTTCGGCTGTTGAACAAGCGTCTTTGTCGCCATTGTAAACTCTTTAGGGCGTCGGTTACATCGCACCAACATAACAGCAATTTAGGATGAATACGAGGTTTACATCTTCCTCCTTACCTCTTCAAATTCATAGCAGCTTGGTGACCAATTGGCTAGCGCTCTGGCCTTTGGTAACTCAAGCTTCAAGTTCGAATACTAGCGGTGGAATGGATGTTTCTGAGTGATTTACATTTATAAAAAAATATAAAGAACATAAAAGCTTTAAATTTAATTCCAATGATAAAGAAACGATTTTAGATATTTTTTTAATAACTTCATAAACAAACAATTATAAAGGCAATATAAAATTATTTTTAAAAACTTCTTTCTAAATTTAACATGTTTCTTATTGGATGCCCATTATACTTAATAAATCGCTCTTCTCCTAGCATCCCTATTTTTCTGCAATATCAAATTAATTAATTTTTAATTAAGTTTCACCTTTTATAATGCTAAAATCCAGTGAGAAAAACCAAATGTGTATATGAAACAAATGTAAAAATAAACTTCCAATTGCTTTTTTTTTAATATTATGATAATGATCTTTTAATGTAACGAGAATTAAATAACTTCTATTCAGCATGTGTGTGCTTGTCTAATGCTCAGTGTCCTGCACTGTGGGATGACTTTCCATAAGTAATCTACTTATGGATGGAGGGAAGGAGGGCAGCTTTTGTTGTGATGGAATATCCGTAGGTAGAAATCTGACTTGGCTCCGTGTCACTGAAGAAGGAGAGCAGTGGCTTCCGGGAGGGATGTTAGGATCCCGTATTTGCGTATCGTATGGGTGTAAACACGGAAAACTCCCACTAGGTAGTTCGACTCACGAAGCAAGACGGTGAACATCCCAAACGTCCTGAGTCTCCTCGTTTTTAAAACCGTGCCTACAATAAAGCCACCAACGGATGAAATCTCGGCCCTACCGTCATTTTATGTACACTTTAGGCTAATTAGACCGAGACTTACCAGTTTAACGTGGATTCCGAACCACTAACATATTCCATGCCACCGTAAGGATGGTTCGAATCTGAAGGCTGTGGTACCAACGACCAGAGAGTAACCATTAGGTCACGAATTTTAAAGGAGAATAGAAGCTATGATAAAAAAGGGATTTTATGTTTGATCTGTGTTATCTGAGTGAAACAATAACAATACAAAAAAAAAAATATTCTAGAATTCTTTTTAGACCCCATTATTTATCTGCTTGACAAAAATACTAAATAAATAAAAAAGATACACAGAACAAAACATCTAATCGAGTTTTCGACCGTTGCCAAGAAATAAATAAATCAAATAAATAAATAAAACAAACAAATCTATTTCTTTCGGACATCAGAGGGCAGAGGGAGCTTTTATCGCAAACACACAATTCGGAGAAGAAGAAAGAAAGAAAGGCCCAAACCAATTACGCTCACCTACGGAAAATCCGAAAATTCCATTAGGGAGAACGGGCCCCAAATGTTTCCGTCAATAGTTGCCTGGAAAGCGGCTGCTCATTGGCTCTTCGGAGTTAGCGGCATTCATTCCAGGCCCCCTCCCCTTCCCGAAGACGCTAATTAGTTAAGAAAAAGCTTCCCTTCCACAGATGCCGGTTCTCTGCTAAATTAAGAATTAATTGGCAACTCATCTTCCTAATGGCATTGGCATTTCGTCACTGTGACGTCACTATTTCGATAAGATATTTTGCACGTATTTCTTGATAGACATGTCAGCAAGATTAAAAAATGAATCCTTGCAGGTTGGCCATGTGACCATTATAAGTAGGATTAAACTATATGATTGAAATTATAAACAGTGCAGGATTAAACTATATGATTATCTGTTAGATAAGTATACTTCGATCTCCGATTGTGTGGAAAAAATAAACATCAGGTTTAATTGAATGGTGAAAACAAACGAATCGATTACTTGTTGGGGGAAGGGAGGGTTTTAGTCAGACAGACGAGGCGCAAAGTAATTTTGAAAGAAAAAGTTCAATAATTATTGTGAATTAATTTAAATTTTTAAATTTTTTAAATTTTTTTAATGTTATGTAATTCCTCTACTCCAATCTACTCATAGAAGGAGGGAAGGGGGCTGTTTCTGTTTTGATGGAGCACCCGTAGGTAGAAGTCTGACTTGACTCTGAACTTGACGCTGAAGAAGGAGGGCAGTACCTTCCGGGGGAATTTAGGGGGAATTAATACTGTGTCTAAAAAGTAAGACCAGTTTTCAATTTAAATTTCCCGGGCATATGGTATTTAAATTTGTTTTTAATTTTTAGGTTGTTGGTACTGTCTTTGACATCTGTGTAAAATGTGACTTCAAAATATTCATTAGTGCTTGAGTTACGCTTGGTTTTGTGAGATGCTAAAACTGATAACGGCTATTTTTGAAATGTCTCTTCAATCGTTTCAAAACGGCGTCCCCGGAGAGGTCTTTTGAGTGTAGGGAATATCCAGAAGTAGTACGATGCTAAATTAGGTGAATACTGTAGTTGTGGAAAGATATGGGTTTCATTTTTGTCGAAAAAGTCACGAAGAATCAATACAGTGTGAGCTGGTGCATTCAGTTTATTTGGTACCAATCAAGATTCGATGCGCTTGAGGCCCAAAAATATCTTTTAAAAATAGAATTTTGACATTCCAACATTATAAGCGAGGTCTCTAATTGTAAATCGACCGTTTGCAAGCACCAAATCTTTAATTTTTGGGGCGTGAGCTTCTTCGGTTGAGGTTGATGGTCGACCAGAGAGCTCTTCGTCTTCAACGCGTTCTCTGGCTTCTTTGAACTGTTTATACCACTTCTAAATATTTCTTTCCCATGTAGTAATGCTCACCGAATGCCTTCGACAACATTCTATACGTTTCCGCAAGCAAAATTGAATGCAAGTTCTTTGCTCAATTCATTCAGACATTTCAAAAATCGCCGGAATCAGTTTAGCATCTCACAAAGCCAAGCGTAACTCAATCACTAATGAATATTTTGACGTGAAATTTCACACAGATGTCAAGTACAATGCCAACAACCCAAAAGAAAAAAATTGAGATACCATATGCCCGGAAAATTTAAATTGGTACTCCGACTCATGAGGAAAGATCGTGAATATCGCAAACACCATCAAGTCTGCCACTGAGCCACGATTCGGGCTCATAATTATTGCGGCTTGTGTAGTCGTTTTTAATTGTAATTATAATGATAGTTTTAATTGTAGTTAACTGCTTTTCTAATAATAATATGTATTGATAATTAATCAAATTTATTAAGATTGTGAAAGTAGATTTACAATTTAATCATAGAAAACCGTTTGAGAACTGTTGAAGTCATTTACCATTGGAGAATTCCGTTTTTATTATGAATTATTGCTGTAAAATGATTTGAATAGACATATTTTTAAGCAGACTTGATATTAATTAAATTACATAAAACAAGATTAATTATAATTTGCTATCAGCGCATTGTTTTCAAAAGTCACTGCCCATTTTTATGCAATACATATTCTTGTGTAATACATATTGTATTATTTTTTCATATTGTATCATTTTGTGTAATACATATTGTATCAAAATACATAAAAAAAACATAAAATAAAAAACTTTTTTTTCTAATTCAAAAGTGAAATATTAAAAACAAATATTTGATTGATAATAAATCATTTGGAATTTCTATTAACTAAAGTTTGAAGACAATTTTTTTTTTTTTTTACACTTTTTTTTTTTGTTTTTATTTGAAAGATTTTTAAAATTCTTTTGAATTTTCCTCTTAATTTAGAATAAAATTCGAATCACAAATTTTAACGTATTGATTATTTACAATATTATGAATATGCCTCTCACAATTTGGGCCTGATGGCCGTGTGACTAATTCTCTGGCAGTCGGTGCCGTAGGTTTCGGGTTCAGAGTCCCGACTTGCCATGGATGTTTGTAGTGGTTCGAATCCACCTTAAGCCGTAGGTCCGGTCTAATGAGACTGTAGGGCGTAGGGCTGACAACTCTACTCCGTGAAGAAAATTTCCTGTTTAGAGATATGCCAGTAGGTAGACGGCCTTGGGGCATCATGGGACTGTTGCACCGATGAAGAAGAAGAAATTGAAAATATAGTATATTTTAATTCATCATGTATTTTATCACTACCTCAGGTAGTTTTTCAATAAATGATACTTTGGAATTTAATATTCTTATGTCTGTCTTTCTATGACAGGCATCAGGTTCGATCCTGGCGGTGGCATGGATGTTTTTGAGTGGTTGGGAATCCACATTAAACTGTAGGTCCAGGTCTAATTAGCCTAATGTGTGCACAAAATGACCATAGAGTGACAAACCAAACCGAACCTGTCTTTCTAAATTGAGACTGGAATTTGTTTCTCAGAACCATCTATCGGCAAACTAATAAATCAAAAATAAACAATTTTCACAGGATATACAGGAACATGCAATTAAAATTTAATTTTGAGATTATCAATTAAGGATTAATAGAAACATTAAAAAAGAATATACCCAAAACCGTTTCCCAGAATGCAATGGAAAGTTTCACCTTTAAGAGCAAGTTTAATGTCAATCAACTTTCAACCACAAAGATTGTGACACCACAAACTACGTCGCCATTCATATCCAATCAACCTTGAATAAATTACATTTTAAAATAAGTCATTCAAGGCGTCATTTTATGATTGATTAAAACCCGTAACCACAATTCATTCAAATAACAGAAGTTTTAAATTATTTTTTTTTCCTTTTGATTACCGCAATCAAAATCACTTTGAAAATGCTAATTAAAAGGAATTGAAAAAAAAGAAACAACCTGCATGAGTTTTTAAAGAATGTTAAAGTCTTTCAAAGTTTTATAATTCGATTTCAACGTAACAAAGCAGTTTCCTAAACTTCTCGCCTTTTTTTTTCGTTTAAAAAGGGATTTAATCAGGGATTAAGTATGCATTGCTTAAAAAAGAAGAGAATTAAATCAATTAACTTGATTTCTTCTTTTCCCTTTTAAGTGACTTCTTTTCCCTTAAATTTTAACTGAATTTTCCCTTTCATTCCCGCACTTTAAATAATAGCGTTTTGTTATTTTGTGATCCATAGAAAATATTTAGGGGAAAATTAGGGAAAAATATTTGAATTGGTTAGAACTACATTCGGTTTTTATCATGTACTTGATTGGTGTACTACCATTCCATATTATACTTTTTATATCATGTTTATAATCATTGTTTATTCTTTCTTTTATATCTTGAATGTTTATGTTGTTTATTAATGTTATTAGTTATTTAGTATCCTACCCTATTTATTTCTCTTGAAATTGATTTCACTGATTGAAATTATATTCCTGTAATTTAATAAAGGAAACGGTTTCTTTTTCGTTTACAATTTTTACTCATAAAATTATGGGTATTGTTTTCGGGAGAATTGTTTTTCATGTCCTTGACAACTTTCAATTTTTCGTGTCCTTTCTACTTTCAATTATGAATATTTTTAAAATCTATTTCACTGGGTATTTTTATACATAATTTTTTAATTTTTTTCACTACATTTTTGTGCATCATATTTTTTTAAATTCACGAGCTAATGATTATATGGTTATATTATAACCCAGAAAACTCCCGCCAGGTAGTGCGACTAAAGAGACAAGATGCTGAGCATCACAAACGCCATCTAGTCTATTCGTTTTTTGAAATAGTATCTACAACCAAGCAGCCAAAGAATGGAACCTCACACCTAATGCTCACCAGTGGCGCCCGTTGTCACTGAGCCACGAGTCGGGTCATCCAGAGTGATAAAAAATACTTATCATTATCACAAATCATGATCAATTTGCCCTTCTGCAAAGCTCTCTTAATTTTTCATTATCGATATCGGATGAACTTCACATTCTGTCTAATTGGCTGGCGCTCAGGCCTTTGGTACCACAGGCTTCAGGTTCTAATCCTGGTGCTGGTTTGGATATTTATTATAGTGGTTCGGAATCAACTTTAAACTGTAGGTCCTGGTCTGATTAGCTTAAAGAGTGCACAAATGACCGTAGAGCGACAAACCAAACCATTCACATTCTGTCTAATGTTGTAACAGCAACTGTTCAACTTCTTTCTTTTTCTTAGAAGAATATTTACTTTCCTCTCACTATTATTATTATTATTATTATTATTATTTCAACAAGTATTTCTACATGAAGATCTTTTTTAGAATTGATTTTTATAAATCTTTCCGTAAGAAATTTCTACTGATTGCATGCAGCTGCATATAATACACCTCCTTATAATGTGCTGATTGCACCCAAAAAGATATACGAATAACGGTATAAAAGAAATCGCAACAAATACTGTCAACACTTCATCTCAGAATCCTACCCTGAAGAACACCTTGTGCAATCTAAGACCCGAACCCGAAACGGGTTTTCCGCATCTTTCGGTTCGTTGACCGTTTCCCTCTCGGTAATCCCGTCAAAACCCCTGCAGATATCTGTCAAGGATTCCCGCCCTTGCGAAGGGGAAGGGCAGGAAGGACATCGAAGATTAGGGGACAGGCAGCCCCTTCACGTCCCACTTTCGCCGAACATCTCCATCAGTATCGATTCGCGAGCGGGTCCCATCCATTACCGACACCATTTGAATTTCAATTTGAAGCCCTCGTTAAGTCTGCCTCAGTCCTGATATATTAACAAAGTTGGTATCGGCGATATTTTTCACGTATCGACAACCGCCGCATGGATTAAATTTGCATCCTGGAAGGTTGTTTTCTCCGCGCAACTTGTCGCCGCTGCAGGAAAGTAGCTGCTGCTTTGTTGAATTATTAATGAAGAATTTATCATAATTCAGTTTTGATACGGGCCTTTTGGTGAATAATTAATTATTCTCTAAGAATGAAAAATTGGATATATTGAGGACTAAATATTTATTGACAGAATATTGTATTAGTTTTTAAATTATTTCCGATAAAAATTTTACCAATTTTTATAGCTTAGTGAAAAATATTTCAGTTTTTTTTTTTTTTTTTATTCCGTAAAGTTTTTGTTAATCTCCTGTGTTTCAAATCAAAAGGAAGCGAGGAAAAGTCTCGGAGTTAAAAATGCAAAGTTCGTATTTTCATAGCATGAAAGTAGTCTGAAAAGTTTGTTAAAATGCAATGAAACATTTAATTCGTTTCTAGCATTCCCATCTCACTTCTGAGCAGTGTAATGTCGCGGCCTATACTAGACTCATAACGGCTTCAAGAGAGGGCCGCTTTCAGGCTCACGAGACTCTAATTTTTATTTATAAACATTATATACATATACAGAACTTTATTTACAAAAAAAATGATTGGATTAAAATACATTATTGCTGTTCAGTCAAGGATGGAGATGTTCAAAGTTCTCGAGTCTACGTTGAATCTATTTCCTCAGGTCTGCCAAAGATCTTAATTATCCCCCGGCATGATACGAGATGTTCACTTAGAAAAAGACGGAAATTCAACTTCAGAGAATAAAGCAAAAAACAACACTTCTTTCGACTAGTCGCCGAACTCTCCTTACATTCTTTCCAAAAACATCCCTTTAAGAAAATCCCTCAAGAGGATGGGGGACAGCTGCCCTCACTTCTCATAGAGTAGACATTTCTTCAGCCCATGGTTTATCACCAATCCCAATGCAACAACACATAACGTAGTCCATATACTGTATGTAATTGTTTCGACTTGTGACTTGTACAGACAATCGCTAATATCATGATTGTCATGGATGATGAGACATATCTGCTATCAGATTTGAGTGACAGGTTGTTCTCATTACTACAAAGCACTAAATACATGTAATATAAGTATCCACAACATAGCTGAAATTTGAGTGATGGGTTATTATTATGTACTTATAAAAGAATATACATTCGTCTCTCCTGGGAAAGAAATGCTACAACTCTACCCATGGGAAAAGAAGAGAATATGTCACGTGAAAATCATTTTTTTTTTTACATGACTAAAGTCCACTTTTCTATAAAACAACCCTTCTAAGACAAAAAAAAAATGGCAGATGAAATTAAAAAAAAAAATAAATTAAAAAGGCAAGAGGAAAATAATGGACAGCTGTTATTTTCAGAATCTATTGCCTCCCAACTACAAATATAATTTAAATATTACATTCAAAATGTTTTTTAAAACTAATGATCTTTCCTATACACTCAGTCTTTAACATACAATAACATCACAGAAAAGATTTATTAGTCGCTTTTATTCTAAATATCTATCTATACAAAGAGGAAAAGCCAACAATCCTTCTTCCCCCACACTTTAGAATGGCAAACTATGTGTTGGAAAATTCAGACCAAAATATATTCGAAACGGCGTATCGCCATCTCGATTGCCATTTTTTTTCTTTCTTTTTTCTAATCGATTCCACCAAATCTAAAATGGTCCCTGAATAAAATGATCGTTTGGAAGACCCTAAGATTCCGTTTCTCTTTGCTCGGAGATTTGAAGAGTTCTCGAGTCTACGACGAATCTAATGCACCCGGTCTGCTGCAGACTTTAATTATGACACAAAGCGTGATGCACGAATCCATAAGGAGCTCAGTTTGGAAACAGGCGGAAACTCCAGCCTATTCAGTTACTTCCAGAAGAAAAACAACATTTCTTATCTACTCATCGCAGAACTCTCCTCCTTTCATTCTCTCCAAAAGCATCCCTTTAAGAAAATCCCTCAAGAAGAAGGGGGAGCTTCTCTCACTTCTCATTGGAGTCGACACTTCTTCAATCCATGGTCTATTCCCAATTACGATGCAGCAATTCATGACATAGTCCACATACCCTCTCTAATTGTTTAGACCTGTGAAGGATGAAAAGAAAATTGTTATTTTCACGAGGTCTCATTGTCCATGACACTGAATATCTGTTATTAGATTTTAGTGACAAGTTGTTCTCATTAATACAAAACACTAACTGCACAAACTAACTAACTATCCACAACACTGTTTATCAGCTGTCAAATTTGAATGATAAGTTTTTATTATGTAATTGTTAAAGAATATACATTTCTCTCTCCTGGGAACAAAATGCTACAACTCTTGCTGTGGGAAAATGCTACAGTAGAGAATATGTCACATGAAAATCATTTTTTAAATGATTAAAGCCCACTTTTATGTAACGCAACCCTTCTAAGATAAAAAAGACAATGAAAAATTATAAAAAAGGCTAGACTGGTATAAAGGGATAGCTGCTATTTTCAAACGTTATAACCCTCCTAATGATATTCCCAACTACAAATATAATTTAAATGTTTTATTCGATATGTTTTTAAAACTAATGATCTTTCCTATGTACCAATCTTTAACATACAATAACATCACAGAAAAAGATTTATTATTATTCTTTATTCTAAATATCTAACTATACAAAGTGGAAACACTAACAATCCCCCCACCTCCCCAATCCCTAGAATGGCAAACAATGTGTTTGGAAGAATTCAGACCCAAACATATTCGAAACTCCGTATCACCATCTCGATTGCTATTTTTTCCTTCTTTTTTCCGAATCCTTCTCACCGAATCTGAATGGTCCCTGAATAAAACGGTCGTTTGGAAGACCCTTAAGATTTCGTTTCTTTTTTTGCTCGAGAATTTTTGCAAAAAGGAAATCTCTTTAAAAAAGATGGGTAATGTTACGTCCGATTTTTTTTTCTTTTCTAACTCCAGATCTTTTTGCAACTGAATCTCCTCAAGATTTTTTTATGTGTTTTACTTTTTCTTCTTTAAGTTTTCGAATACCTTGTAGTCGAGAACAAAAGGATACTATCTTCGTCGTTGTGGATCATTTCAGAAAGATTACGGTTCTTTTTTATCTTCTGGCTTGTTTTAAATTTGTACCTTTTCTTTTGAGACTTCTGTTTTTTTCTTTGCTGATTAAATTTCCAAACATACTTACTATTTTTAAAAAAATATTTATACAGAACACTTTATTCAATATTTTTTTCTTATACTGGTTTCTTTACTTGATATTTTTCATAATATTATTATCTAAACTAAAGCAATATTTGAATATTAATAGCATTTTGAATCCTTTCTTTTTTTTTCGAGTCCATTCCACCCAAATCTGAATGGTCCCTGAATAAAACGGTCGTTTGGAAGACCTTTAAGATTCCGTTTCTTTTTGCTCGAGAATAATTCGCTTTAAAAGATGGGTAATGTTACGGCTAATTTTTTTTTATCTTGCTATCTTTCTTTTTCTAACTTCAAATCTTTTGCAACTGATCTCCTCAAGGTATTTTTTATGTGTTTTTCTTTTCTTTACGTTTTCGAATGCCTTGTAGTCGGGAACAAAAGGATATCTTTTGCAGAAATAACTTCCTTATTGGATTAAGAGAGGGAGGGGGGAGAAATGCGAAATGTTTGCGGAATAAAACGCAATATCTTCGTCGTTGTGGATCATTTGGGTAAGATTAGGGTTTCTTTTATCTTCCGGTTTGTTTTAAATACGTACCTTTTCTTTTGCGAGTTCTGTTTTTCGTTGCTGATTAAGCCTCTAAACATCATTACTATGTTTTAAAAAATATTTATGCATAACACAGTATTTAATATATATTTTCTTATAACAGATTTCTTTACGTGATATTTTTCATAATGTTATTATTTAAACTAGAGCAATATTTATATATTAATTGCATTTTTTAATTTATAAATTCGTATGTCTGGTCTATAATAAATTTACGTACATATAAAACAAATTGTAATTCAGTCATAAAATATTTCCTTTTACAACCGTTCACATTAGTACAAAACATTAATTTCATGTAATATAAGTATCCACAACACTGCTTATCTGCTGTTAAATTTGAGTGATAGATTGTTATTATTTACTTGTTAAAAATATATATATTCCTGTGTCCTGGGAATGAAATGCTTCAACTCTTGCCGTGGGAAAATGCTACACTAGAGAATATATCGCATGAAAATCATTTTTTTTTTTTTTGAAATGACTGAAGTCCATTTTTCTATAAAAACAACAATTCTAAGATAAAAAAAAAAGGCAAATTAAATTTTTTTGAATATATATATATATAAAAAGCAAGAGAGAAACAAAGGATCTCTGTTATTTTCAGATTCTATAGCCCTCCTAATGATATTCCCAACTAGAAATATAATTTAAATGTTTTATTCGAAACGTTTTTAAAACTAATGATCTTTTTCCTTTTTTCTTCAATCTTTAACATACAACACCACAGAAAATTTGTATTACTAGCCTTTTATTTTAAATATCTATCTATACAATGAGGAAAGTTAACAAATCCCCCTCCTCCTTCCCTTTTTAGAAAGGCAAACAATGTGTTTGGAAGAATTCAGACCGAAAACATATTCGAAACTCCGTATCACCATCTCGATAACAATTTTTTTAGTTCTTTTTCTTTTTTTTTTTTCTAGTCCATCCCACCAAATCTGAAATGGTCCTAAGATTTCGTTTCTTTTTGCTCAAGAATTTTCCGTTTCTTTGCTCGGAGATATTCAGAGTTCTCGAGTCTACGACGAATCTAAGGGTCTGCAGCAGATCTTAATCATCACACGGTATGATACACGAAATCACAAGGGGTTCACTTTGAATACAGGCGGAAACTCCGGCCTATTCAGTCACTTCAGAGAAAAAAAAAAACAACACTTCTTGTCGACTCGTCGCAGATTCCCCCTTTCATTGTCTCCGAAACCCTCTCTTTAAGAAAATCCCTCAAGAGGGGGTATCAGCTTCCCTCACTTCTCATTGTAGTCGACGATTCTGCAGCACATGGTCTATCACCAATCCTAATGAAGCAACTCATCACGTAATCCATATTCTATCTGTAACTTTTTTCGACCTGTGAAGATCGCACAGACAATTGCTAACTTCATATTTCCGTTACAACCGGTCTCATTATACATGACACCGAATATCTGCTTTCAGATTTCAGTGACAGGTTGTTCTCATTAGTACAAAACACTAATTGCATGTAATATAAGTATCCACGATACTGCTTATCTGCTGTCAAATTTGAGTGATAGGTTGTTATTATGTACTTATTAAAATATACATTCCTCTCTCCTAAGAATGAAATGCTGCTACTCTAGCCGTGGGAAAATGCTACACACTAGAGAACATGCCACATGAAAATACATTTTTTTTTAAATGACTGAAGTCCACTTTTCTATAAAAACAAATCCTGTAATATAAAAATGCAAATGAAAAATAAAAACGTTTGAAAAAAGGCAAAGGGAAATAAAGTATCGCTATCATTTTTCGTAATTTACAGCGATCCTAATGATATTCCCAGCTACAAATATAATTTAAATGTTTTATTAGAAACGTTTTTAAAAATAATGATCTTTCCTTTTGCACCAATCTTTAACGTATAATAACATCACAGAAAAAGATTTATTATTATCTTTATTCTAAATATCTAACTATACAAAGAGGAAACGCTAACAACCCCTTCAGATGGCAAACAATGTGTTTGAAGAATTCAGACCGAAACATATTCGAAACTCCGTATCACCATCTCGATTGCAATTTTTCCTCTTTTTTTTTTTTAATCCATCCCACCAAATGGGAATGGTCCTGGAAAAAACGGTCGTTTGGAAGACCCTAAGATTCCGTTCCTTTTTTTGCTCGAGAATTTTTGCGCAAAGAAATCTCTTTAAAAGATGGGTAATGTTACGTCCAATTTTTTTTTTCTTTTTTTTTTTTTTCTCGTTCTAACTCCTGATCTTTTGCAACTGAATCTCCTCAAGATTTTTTTTTTTTCATGTTTTTTTCCATTTTTTTTCTCCTTTACGTTTTCGAATGCCCTGTTGTCGGGAACAAAAGGATATCTTTTGCAGAAATAACTTCCTTATTGGATTAAGAGAGGGAGGGGGAGAAATGCGAAATGTTTGCAGAATAAAACGCAATATCTTCGTCGTTGTGGATCATTTGGGTAAAGATTAGGGTTTCTTTTTATCTTCCGGTTTGCTTTAAATATGTACCTTTTATTTCATGAGTTCTGTTTTTCGTTGCTGATTAAGCCTCTAAACATCATTACTAAGTTTTAAAAAAATATTTATGCATAACACAGTATTTAATATATATTTCTATAACAGATTTCTTACGTGATATTTTTCATAATGTTATTATTTAAACTAGAGCAATATTTATATATTAATTGCATTTTTAATTTATAAATTCGTATGCCTGGTCTAAATAAATTTTACGTACATATAAAACAAATTGTAATTCAGTCATAAAAATATTTCCTTTACAACCGTTCACATTAGTACAAAAACATTAATTTCATGTAATATAAGTATCCACAACACTGCCATCTCAAGCTGTTAAATTTGAGTGATAGATTGTTATTATTTACTTGTTAAAAATATATATATTCCTGTGTCCTGGGAATGAAATGCTTCAACTCTTGTTGTGGGAAAATGCTACACTAGAGAATATATATCGCATGAAAATCATTTTTTTTTTCTTTTGAAAATGACTGAAGTCCGTTTTTCTATAAAAAACAACAATTCTAAGAAAAAAAGGCAAATTAAATTTTTTTTTTTTGAATATATATATATATATATATATATATATAAAGCAAGAAAGAAACAAAGGATCTCTGTTATTTTCAGATTCTATAGCCTTCCTAATGATATTCCCAACTAGAAATATAATTTAAATGTTTTATTCGAAACGTTTTTAAACTAATGATCTTTCCTATGTGCCAATCTTTAACATACAATAACACCACAGAAAATTTGTATTACTAGCCTTTATTTTAAATATCTATCTATACAATGAGGAAAAGTTAACAATCCCCCCTTCCCTTTTAGAATGGCAAACAATGTGTTTGGAAGAATTCAGACCGAAGCATATTCGAAACTCCGTATCACCATCTCGATAGCAATTTTTTTAGTTCTTTTTTCTTCTTTTTTTTCGAGTCCATCCCACCAAATCTGAAATGGTCCCTGAATAAAACGGTCGTTGGGAAGACCCTAAGATTTCGTTTCTTTTTGCTCGGAGATATTCAGAGTTCCCGAGTCTGACGAATCTAAGGTCTGCAGCAGACCTTAATCATCACACGGTGTGATACACGAAATCACAAGGGGTTCACTTTGAATACAGGCGGAAACTCCGGCCTATTCAGTCACTTCAGAGAAAAAAACAAAAACAACACTTCTTGTCTACTCGTCGCAGATCTCCCCTCTTCATTGTCTCCGAAACCCTCTCTTTTAAGAAAATCCCCAAGAGGGGGTATCAGCTTCCCTCACTTCTCATTGTAGTCGACGATTCTGCAGCCCATGGTCTATCACCAATCCTAATGAAGCAACTCATCACGTAATCCATATTCTATCTGTAACTTTTTTCGACCTGTGAAGATCGCACAGACAATTGCTAACTTCATATTTCCGTTACAACCGGTCTCATTATACATGACACCGAATATCTGCTTTCAGATTTCAGTGACAGGTTGTTCTCATTAGTACAAATCACTAATTCCATGTAATATAAGTATCCACGACACTGCTTATCTGCTGTCAAATTTGAGTGATAGGTTGTTATTATGTACTTATTAAAAATATACATTCCTCCTCCTAAGAATGAAATGCTGCTACTCTAGCCGTGGGGAAAATGCTACACTAGAGAACATGCCACATGAAAATAATTTTTTTTTTTTTAAATGACTGAGAAGTCCACTTTTCTATAAAAATCCTGTAATATAAAAAATTGCAAATGAAAAATAAAAACGTTTGAAAAAAGGCAACAGGGAAATAAAGGATCGCTACCATTTTTCAGAATTTATAGCGATCCTAATGATATTCCCAGCTACAAATATAATTTAAATGTTTTATTAGAAACGCGTTTTTAAAAAATAATGATCTTTCCTATGCACCAATCTTTAACGTATAATAACATCACAGAAAAAGATTTATTATTATCTTTTATTCTAAATATCTAACTATACAAAGAGGAAACGCTAACAACCCCCCCCTTCAGGATGGCAAACAATGTTTGGAAGAATTCAGACCGAAGCATATTCGAAACCCGTATCACCATCTCGATTGCAATTTTCCCTCTTTTTTTTTTAATCCATCCCACCAAATGTGGAATGGTCCTGGAATAAAACGGTCGTTTGAAGACCTAAGATTCCGTTCCTTTTTTTTTTTTTTTGCTCGAGAATTTTTGCGCAAAAGAAATCTCTTTTAAAAGATGGGTAATGTTACGTCCAATTTTTTTCTTTTTTTTTCTCGTTCTAACTCCTGATCTTTTGCAACTGAATTTCCCTCAAGATTTTTTCATGTGTTTTTCCATTTTTTTTCTCCTTTACGTTTTCGAATGCCCTGTTGTCGGGAACAAAAAGGATATCTTTTGCAGAAATAACTTCCTTATTGGATTAAGAGAGAGGGAGGGAGAGTAATGCGAAATGTTTGCGGAATAAAACGCAATATCTTCGTCGTTGTGGATCATTTGGGAAAGATTAGGGTTTCTTTTATCTTCTAGTTTGTTTTAAATACATACCTTTTCTTTTGCGACTTCAGCCTTTCTTTGCTCATTAAAGTTTCCAAACATACTTACTATTTTTTTTAAAAATATTTATGACTAACACATTATTTAATATTTTTTTTCGTAGTAGATTTCTTTACCTGATATTTTTCATACTATTGTAATCTAAACTAGAGCAATATTTGAATATTAATTGTATTTTTGAATTAATAAATTTGTATGTCGGCTCTATATAAATTTGCATACGTATAAAAGAAATTGTAATTCAGTCAAAGATATTCCCGTTACAACGTAGTTTTGCATCGTTTTATTTTTATAAAGCAATAACTAACTAACTTATAATATTATAATTTACCAAAATAACTTTTTCCTTGCATGCTGTGACGTCTCGCCCTATACTAGATCTATAACGACTTCAAGAAAACGGACACTTTCTGGTTCATGGGAACACTTTAGTTTTTACTTACAAGCACTATATATCTCTATATATATTTATTTATATACAGAACTCTGGGTAAATATATTATTTAAAAAAATGAAAATTAAAGACACCAATTTGATACACAAGTGTAGTTCATTCCAAGGTCGGAGATTTCAAAATTCTCGAACGAACGAATCTAATTAACTGGTATGTAGCAAACATTAATTATTACACGGTGTGATACACGAAAACCACAAGGTCTCACTTTTGAAAAAGGCCGAAACCCCGGCCTGTCCAATCACTTTCCTTCTCCTCGTCCCAAAAATCTCCTTTAAGAAAATCCTTCGGGGGGGTCCATCACTTCTTATGGGAGTGGACATTTCACCAGCCCATATACTATTACCGATCACAATGCAGAAACTCATGGTGTAGTCCATATTTAGTCTGTAATTGTTTGATCTTCCAACATACAATTGCTAATTTCATGACGTCTCATTATCCATGACACTGATTATCTGTTATCAGATTTGAGTGACGGTTGTTCTCATTAGTACAAAACGCTAATTTCATATAATATAGCTGGCCACAGCACTTCTAATCTGTTGTTAGATTTGAGTGATATTTTGTTCTCATTAGAACAAAATCTTAATCGCATGAAATATAAATATCCCCGACACAGCTCATTCGGATTTGAGTGATGGATTGTTATTATGCACTTGCTAAAGAATATACATTCCTTTCCCTTGAGAAAAATATTATATCTCTTTTCTTGGGAAATATGCTACACATGCCTATAAGAATAACACGAGATGAAAGCAAGATACACAATTTTTCATGGCTGTAGGAAGTGAAAAAAAAAAAAAAAAAAACTAAACATGCCATTTTTTTTTAATGACTGATGTCAGTGGTAGTCAACCTGGTCCCTGCCGCCCACTAATCTGGTAGTCAAGCTTTGGGGTTGTAGGAGTTCTGTCCGATATTGAAGCTTTATGCTGCTATTGATACTTTTTTATTTTATTGACTTTTTAAAAACATTCAAATAAAAAAAAAATTGTATTTTTTAAAAACTTTATTATTTAAAACCCTTTTTTAATTAGGTTTCCATAGAATTCTTTAGTATTTATATTTTATAACGAGTATAAGATTAAAATATATTATGGAATAAGGCTTTAGTGATGTTGATCATAGCATAACCAAAGAAAGAAACCTCTTTAATATTTCCGAAAGAGAAAACCATCGCTTATGCCTTACACAAATTGAGCCGGATATCCAGTATTTAGTTTAGCGGCATCAGCCTCAGGTATCTCATTAATAAATTAATTAATGGAATATAATTTCATCAAATTCCGTACTTCTCTATACGCAAAGCATAAATAAAAAGATAGGTTTAATACAATAAATTGTTTTATAAAGATTTATTCTACCAAACTTACCATCGTAAAAGTGTTCGGGAAGTAATTATTATTAAATGCTTTAACTTGCTGTAACTCTGCCTTATAAATTTTATAAAGGACTTATAAATTACCTACTTCATAGATGGCCATTATTTTGGAACCTATGGGCAGTTAGGAAATTTTACAACTAACATAAGGGGGTAGGTGATAAAAGGCTGACTACCCTTGACTTATGTGAGTGAGACATAAACGGAAGCGCTGCTCCAGGCATAGAGAGATCGACCCATTTGGGAAACTGATTCCCAGCGAGAACTCCCTCCTCCTTCTCTTTGTCTTGAAATGAGCATGTAGGTAATATAGCAGAGAAAGTAGATATCCATCTGGGAAGTGGAGCCTGCCGTCATTTATATATTTCTCCTATATTTTTGTACAACATATTAATAAGCGTTTCAGTTGGAGAAATAATACCCAAGAAGTGAGGCAAACACAAGCTTAGGCAACAGGGACAGCAAAACTTGAATTATTCAAGGTATCTTAACTGATACTTCAATGTTCTTTAGCTGATATATCAAGGTACCTTAGCAGATAATTCAAGGTACCTTAGTTTTAGAGAGCTAACCTTAGCAACAAACCCAAGCTAATACTTCAGAGGCAGATGGTGGAAAGAGAAATTTCGACCATAACGATTTCCATCAGAAGGGACGACCATCTGGGTAATGTGATTGGAAATCATTGCGGCTACGGAATCAGGTAAATGTTTCATTTGTTAAAATAGACGTTAAATGATTTTTAATTCCTTATCATTTCATTTTGATACATGTTCAGATAAATCTCAAGTAATTGAAACATTTTTTCTATCCTATTTTTTTCTGAATAATTAATTTTATGCAAAAAAAGTGTTATTCGTAGCTTGCTAATAATACCAAAAATTGCTTAAAACGCCAAAGACTACTACGAAATTTAACGTTATGTCAAATCAATAGAAGAAGGCTAATATTAGCTAATATTAGGTGCTTAATATTAAACCTTCTTTGGTGCTCGGTGAAACAAGCGTTGGTTCGGGTTCCAGAGGGTCCATGAATGTTTAGAATCCTCTTTAAACCTCAGGTCCTGGTCTAATATGAGCGTAAGGCTGACAACCCTAACTTGTAAAGGAAAATATCCCGAGTTTCTCAATCTGCCAGCCTCAGTTCAACATGGACTGTAGTTCCGGGAGTTAACTAACTTGTAAATGAATTCTTTAGACAAAGTTAATGTTTAATTTAATCACAGTTCACTGGTATAATTTGAAAATGTGATAAACATTATTTAAGGAGTCTTTGTAAAGTTTTGTAATTTGTAATTGTAATTTGTTTTGTAATTAATGTAGATAGTAAAGTTTTCCGTGTTTCTATTAAAAAGTGCATGCAATCTTCAAAGTAAATAGGAAAAGAATGTGATTTCTAATTTGTAGAACATACAGTAATACATCCAATATCATTTCCCAAATAGAGTCAATCCTAAATCAATAAATCTTTGCACCATCACAGATGTTAAACAGTCTGCAGTTCATGCATAAATCGATAAAAGACAATTTTTAACACATGTTACAAGTTTTCCAGGTTTCCGTTAAGAACAGAACGAAACTGCTCCAAGCTCTAAGAGCAAGCTCTGTTCACGTATACGTCCTTCAGAATAGTCTCCAGAAAACTCTTCACTGAGAAAGAGTTTCCTCCAATTCAAATAAAGACTTTCTTCTCGGTCTGTCAATATACTGGGGTGTCGAAAGAGGCAGAGGTGTTTGGAAGAGAGGAATTCCAAACTCAATTCAGAATCGAACGCTTCTTCTCCCAACAGCCAGTTTGTTTTCTTGAAGAAAGGTTTCGCTCCTCCCGTGAAATGAAGAGGGCGCCTTTTTTTCTGCAAATGGCAGAGCTGGCGATTTTCTTCGAAGGGAAATAACTTTTTCGGACGTTTGGGCTGAAAGTGTTTTGGCAAATGACTTTTTCTGGAGATAACGGAATCGAAAAGGAGAATGGTTTTGATTTCATTTATTTAAAAGCCAAGGCGGTTTCAAAAACGTTTAACTATTCGCTTCAACAAAAGCATCTCGAAAATTTTGTATTAAACAAAGTTGATTAAAAATATTCTCAATTTTTTTTCTCATCTTGGGTTTTTTATAAAATTTTTCAAGTTTGGAAAGAATTTGTTTTGATTGACAGTAATATTCTTAGATTAGCTGCCAAATTAATCAAAAGACCCAAATTGGTAAAAAAGTTATTACTGCATTTTTTTTGTTTATTTTGCATTATACAATTTATTCCAATTTATAAAAAATGTAAAAGACAGTTGCTGTGAGGTAATTTGACATTAGAAAAATTACTGGAAATGAAGAGAATAACAGAAGAGAGAAAAGTTAATAATACATATACACTGACCAACATCATATACACTATATTCACACCATAGTATAATACAGTGCACGACATAGAAAAAAGCAGTACCATGAAGATTCATCATCGTCAACATCAGTCCTATGGTGGGCGAGTGCTATCTGCCTATTAGCAGATTTCGAGACAGGAGGTGTTCTCTTTATGGGTTTGGGATGTCATCCCTACACCCAACGTTTACAGTCGTATTAATCCTAGGAGCCTGATGGCCGAGTGGCTAGCGCTCTGGCGCTCGGTACCCCAAGTATTGGGTTCGAGTCCCGACGGTGCCTTTGTATGCCTGTAATGATTCGGAATCCACTTTAAACAGTAGGTGCCCGTCTAATATAGAAATAGAGCGTAGGGCTGACAACCCTGCCTTGAAAAATTTAGTCTCCAGTTTAAGAATCTGTCAGTACGTAGATGGTCATGGTCCAACATGGAATGCAGTCCCTTGATTTGGTTAGTCGCTCTACGGTCATTGTTTGTACACTTTAGGCTAACTAGACCGGAGCCTAGAGTTTAACGTACATTTCGAACCATCAACAAACATACAAAAAAAAAAAAAGCCAGGATTTGAGCTTGAAGCCTGTAGTACCAACGGCAAGAGCGCTAGCCAATTGGCCATCAGGCGATTGTAGTGCCGGGAATTAGTTAAATAAACGAATTCCGTTAGCAAAATAAATGTTTAATTCAATCTCGGTCCAATGCTATATTTTGAAAATATGATAAACATTACCTAAGTGTATTTTATGTAAAGATTTTTGCGTTTCTATTAAAAATAACACGCAATCTTCAAAGTAAGCAAGAAAATAATGTGATTTCTAATTTGCAGAACTGTCAGTGAGTCAGTAATACATACAATACCAGTTCTCAAATAGTTCGAAGACTAAATCAATAAATCTTTGACCCATCTCAGGTGGTAAACTGCCTGCAGTTCATGTACAAATCAAAGCAAGACAATTTCAATAAACGAAAGACGAATCGAACTACACATCCCGAACGCACATGTTACAAGTTTCCGTTAAGAACAGAACGAAATTGCTCCGAGCGTTAAGAGCAGGGTTCTGTTCAAGTACAGGCCCTTCTGAATAGTCTCCAGAAAACTCTTCACTGAGAAAGAGTTTCCTCCAATTCAAATAAAGACTCTCGTCTCGGTCTGTCAATATACTGGGGGTGTCGAAAGGGGAAGAGAGAAATTCTAAAGTCAATTCAGAGTCGACGCTTCTTCTCCCAACAGCCAGTTTGTTTTCTTGAAAAAAAGTTTCGCTTCTCCCGTGAAATAAAGGGGTGTTTTCTTCTGCAAATGGCAGAGCTCGCTATTTTCTTCGAACGAGAAATAACTTTTCGGGCGTTTGGTGCTGAAAGCATTTTGGCAAATGACTTTTCTGTAGATAACGGAATGGAAAAAAGAAGAAAATGAGGAAGAAGAAGAATGGTTTTGATTTCATTTATTTAAAAGCCAAGGTAGTTTTAAAAACGTTTAACTATTTGCTTCAAAAACATCTTGAAACTTTTGTATCAAATAAAGTTGATTAAAAATGTTCCCTGACTTTTTTTCTACCTTCGATTTTTTTTTATAAAACTTTTCATTTATGTAAGTTTCAAAAAAAGTTTGCTTTGTTTGGCAGTAATTTATATAATTAGATTAGTTTGCCAAATTAATCGAGCCCCAAATTGATGGCATTTATTTTTGATTTTATTGTTTAATTTACATTTTACGGAGGGTCTAAATTGCGGAGTATCTAGCGCTCGGCATCACGTGTTGCGGTCTCGAAACACGGCGGTGCCATAAATGGTTTCAGTGGTTCAGAATCCACTTTAAACTGTAGCCCCGGGTCTAATAGGATCATACAGAGTAGGATTGACTTCCCAATCCAGTTAAAATAAAGCTTCTCCCCTGTCTCGGAATATGCGAGAAATCAGACGGCCATGATCCAAAATGGAATGTAGTGCTAGGATTTAGTTTGGTTTGTAGCTCTACGATCATTTTTTGCACATTAGACAGAGACCTACAGTTTAATGTGGATTCCGAACCCCCAATAAACATCCATACCACCTCTAGGTTTCGATGCTGAAAACACTGTGGTACCAATGGCCGGAGCACTAGCCAATTTACTAACAGGAAGAAGTTGTGCCGTGATTTAGTGAAAACTATTTATTTTGTTAAATGAACTATATAGACAAAATAAACGTCCTATTCAATCACGGTCTACTGATATATTTTGAAATTATGCTAAACATTATTTAAAGTGTCTTTAATTCAAAGTTTTTTGTGTTTCTATTAAAAAGAACATGCAATCTTCAAAGTAAATAGAAAAGAATGTGATTCCTTATTTGTAAAACTGTCAGTGTGTCAGTATTATATCCAATAACTCTTTCCAAATAGAGTCATGACAAAATCAATAAATCTTTGAACCATCACAGGTGGTAAACAGTTCTGCAGTTCGAAGCAATACAATTTTAATAAACGGAAGGCGAACGAAACTACACATCCCGAACATACATGTTACAAGTTTTCCAGGTTTCCGTTAAGAACAGAACGAAACTGCTCCAAGCGTTAAGAGCAGGCTCTGTTCACGTATACGACCCTTCAGAAGACTCTCCAGAAAACTCTTCACTGAGAATGAGTTTCTCTCCAATTCAAATAAAGACTCTCGCCCCGGTATGTCAATATACTGGGGGTGTCGAAAGGGGAAGAGGTGTTCGGAAGAGAGAAATTCTAAACTCTATTCGGAATCGAACGCTTCTTCTCCCAACAGCCAGTTTGTTTTCTTGGAAGAAAGGTTTCGCTTTTTCCGTGAAATAAAGGAGGTGCCCTTTTTCTGTATAAATGGCAGAGCTGGCGATTTTCTTCGAAGGGAAATAACTTTTGGACGTTTAGAGTTTAAAGTATTTTGGCAAATGACTTTTTCTGTAGGTAACGGAATGAAAAAGGAGAATGGTTTGGGTTTCATTTATTTAAAAGCCAAGACGGTTTTAAAAACGTTTCACTATTTGCTTCCACAAAAGCATCTCGAAACTTTAGTATTAAATAAAGTTGATTAAAAGGGTTCCCAACTCTTTTTCTCTATCTTCGATTTTTCATAAAGCTTTTCGCTTATGTGTAAGTTTGAAAAGAATTTGTTTTCATTGACAATAGCGTTCATAGATTAGCTGCCGAATAAATCAAATGACCAAAATTGGTAAATGGTATTGCTGGATTTTATTGTTTATTTTGCATTACACAATTTATTCCAGTATTCATCTTGCAGTTTACTCCAATATACGAAAATATTGATTCCAGAAACTTTGGGCTGCTATCTCTAGAAGAATTATTTAATACGAAGAGATTAACAAAAGAGAGGGAAGTATTATGGGAAATCGCATAATACATTGTCCGTGTAACGTTTCGGCCTATATTAGACCTATAATATAGGCTGAAAGAGTTTCAAAAAGAGGGCCACTTTCAGGTTGATGGGAATACTTTAATTTTTATTTACAAACACCATATATATATATAAATAAATAATGTACTCTGATTATTATACAAAGAAATAAATAAATAAAAATAAAAATTGATCACAAGTGCACGATTAAATCACAAATGCAGTTCACTCCAAGGTCGCAGAGTTTTCAGAGTTCTCGAGTTTACGTCGAATTTGAGTGACAGGTTGTTCTCATTGGTATAAAACCCTACTTGCATGTAATATAACTACCCACAATAAAGGCTTTCATTCCCTAGGACACTATCCGCAAGCTAATTGAACCTGTATGACGTAGGTACTGCTTACTTTGCTACTGCAAGATGGTTCTGCTTCCTACTGATCACCTTGCATATTTTGCAGCTGTATAAAATTATCTTGTATATAGCATCACTTATTTACGTATTTATTTTCTTTCTACGTCTCAATTTTCATCACATTTTATCCACTCTCTCTATGATGTTGTATTTTCTATGTGGGCAGTGTATTTGGTGGGTGGGACAAGTGAGTGGTTCTTCGTTTTGGTGTTCCCCATCATTACTATTTTTACACATTCCGTAACTGGTCTGCCACTTTTACCAGGTGGAAAACCACTCGTATATGAGTTGGCCTATATATATATACTGGCATATTCTTACTGGCATATTTCTAGACTCTTTCTTTTTTACGAGGTAGGGTTGTCAGCCCTTCGAACAAACAGCCATATTAGACTGGGACCTACGGTTTAAAGTGGATTTCGTACCACTACAAATATGACACCACTGGGACTCGAATTCGAAATCTATGACACCGAGCGCTAGTCAATCGGACTCCATTCCCCACATATAACTATATTAATTTTAAAAACTTTGCATTGCTAAACATGATTTTTGTGTAAGACAATAGAGACAAGATAATTTTAAAAAAAGCAATGCATCTTAAATTATTCCTTATTCTGAAGTTTAAGGATCTCAAAGAAGAACTGCTATTACATAAGAATTTTTATTTATTTCTAACTCAGGAATCTATTGAAAAGGAAGAATTCGTAACGTGTGATGAATCACACTCGTTTGTTTTGATGAAATAGAAGAATTTGAACTATAATTCTATTTCAAAATGAAAGCTTTTTTTTTTATTTACTTGAGTCTCGTCTCTCAAATTGAACAGAAAACGTGAAAAGTTTTTAAAATGGTACACCCTGAATTGTTCTTATTTCTTCCATTTTAAGATAAGGTTTTTTTTTTTATTATGTGCTTTTTTTTTTTGGTACTGTTCATCCTAATTCGTCCTCAATTTCTTTTCTGAAATTTTTGATGAGTGCTGAAAAATTTGGCAAGCGTTAAATGAATCTATTGTGCATCTTATTTAAAGCATTATCCCTGTTTCTATTTTAGAGTTATCTTCATAATAGTCTCTGATTGGTTATTGTTATCAATATTTATATCAAAGCATACAGCAGAAAGAAAGGCTCTCAAAATAGCATTGATTTTCTGGGTTTTCTATTGAAATATTTTTATTGTAGATAATTATTACATAGTAAAACTAAATGTCAATGAAATATATATATATATATATATATATATATATTATTACTATTTACAATAAACATTAAATTTTTAGTATTACATTTGGGAAAATCCAGAAAATTTTCGATTCTTGATGTGAAACAGCTCAATATGTCACAAAAAGTCTTCTTCATTGCTGGATTTTTGTTTTTTATTTGTCGCTCTACGGTCATTTTGTGCACACTTTAGGCTAATTAGACATGGACTAACTATTTAATGTGGATTCCAAACCACTCACAAACATATATGCCGCCTACCAGGATTCGAACCTGAGGCTTGTGGTACCAAAGGCCAAAAGCAGTAACCAATTGACCATCCCTCATTGGCCCTCTGAAATCTTTCGAGAGATCCCAGAGAACAATTGACGACTTCTGGAGAAAATACAGACTTGCCGCCCAACGTCTCAAAATCCATGATAAGCCTCTGCACAAGACCGTTGTGATAAGGGCGAAATATGGAATAGCTGAAACCAACAAGCAAAGTTTTAGTAAATTACAGTACATCGAAAAGAAAACAGAAATTAGCCTACATATGACTGTACCAGGAATCGACCTAAAGGAGGTGGGCATACCCACAGTCCAGTTGAAATCCGAAGCCCTAGCTACTATCGCCGAGAGGTATCCATCAGAGGAATGGATCCACGTATACACGGTTCTCAAAAATCGGAAGGAATGGGAGGGATTTCATTTCCTCAGTTGCGCAAGGCTCAATAGCTGTTGACAAATTCTCTAGCAATTTTAGAGTTATCCGAGAGGCGAAATAGCAGCGATCAGTGAAGTAACTAGGGTAATGCTTTCTCTTCCTGGTACTAAAAAGGGATGTTTCTCATGAACTCAATCTCTGCAATGCAGGCCATATGTTCACCTACAATCGAAGAAGGGTTAGAGGTAGTCTACTACAACTGCTTAGCAAAAAAAAAAAAAAAAAAAAAAAGCGAGATCGAGATCGCGTTGCAATGGGTCCCAGTCCACTGTGATGCACAGGGAAAGGAAAAGGCAGATGCTCTAGCCGAGCAAGGACGCAATATGAACCAGTTAGATTGCCCTCTCACCTACAGCGTCATTAACAACTGTGACCAATTACGTCAATAATGCAAGAAAGCAAGTCGCTAAGGGTAAAAAGTGGGAGAACCTCAACATACAGAAGGACCTCCCTAGGAGAGTCGCGGTTGCCACCTTCCGAATGGCTATGGCGCACGACAAGAGCATCTTAGCCGCATCGGAGCCGCTAACTCGACAACCTGCCCAATTTGCTCCGACTCTAACGGCAATGCAGAATCACCTCTCATCTTGCAGTGCACTTGACGATGTCGACCACAACAGAAGCTACAATGGGATGGCAAATCTTTACTGGACATCACGGCGTCGATTGGCCGAGAGGCCATGGACAGGCGTTGGTTGAAGTGAAGTATTTTTGTTTTCCAGTGTTGATCATTTTGATCAAAGTTTATTTACAGGTAAAAAGGAAGATTCAGCTTTTTACCCAGGCTAAGCGGAATCCATATTTTGTCATAATAATCCATATTTTGTCCATATCCGTCAGTCTCTTTTGGCAGTAACTGCTAAATACCGGTCCTCATTCGGCGTTGTAACGTGGGGACGACCTGTGCTGTAACATCTACTCACATTACCATCATCTTGGAATCGTTGCCAAAGCCTGGAGATGACACTCTGGGCGATTCCAAGTTCCTCGGATACTTCCAGCTGGGTACGTCCACATTCCAGTCGTCCGATAATTCTACCACTTAAAAAAATCATCCAAATGCTTCCTTGTGCCATAACTATGCGGTTATTACACTGAAAGGCTTTTAAAGCGCTTGTGAACAATTTTACTTCTTTGCCACCTTATATACCCCTCTCTTACACTCTCATCATTGTGACGTACTATCCGCGCCATCCGGTGGTTTCCTGTAATTTGCATATTCTTCTTCAAGATGTATGTGATAATTCTACCGGTGAAATTTTTATTTTAGAGTTCAATTTCTGTGTGATTCTGAATTATCCTTAATTTATGGACATGAGTGTATATTAAAGTAATAATGTTATATAGTAGCCTGATGATCGAGTGACTAGCGCTCAGGCACTCGATGCCGCAAGTATGAGATTAGAGTCCCTGTGGTGCCATGGATGTCTGTAGAGGTTCGAATCCACTTTAAACCGTAAGTTCCGATATAATATGACTGTTGAACCTAGGAATGACAACTCTACCCCGTAAAAAAGAAAAACATCTCCTGTCTCGATATCTGCCAGCAGGCAGACGGCCTTGACCCATAATGGGGCTGTTGAGCCACTGATGATGATGATGATGAATAACGTTATAAATGGTATTTTTTAAATTACAAGTCTAGGAAAATATTTGCCTTCAATGAAAAAAAAAAAGATGTTAAATGTGGAAAATTGAATTGTTATTATTTATTAGAGCCTCAATTCAAAATCCCTCAGTTTAGAAGAACAGCTAATCATCAGACATCGATCTCCATTGGCCTTATTTACGAACGCTCACGAACGATGAACAATTTTCTTTGAAATTGTTTTTGACAAAAACAAAATATGAAGACAGTGAACAGTATAGACATTTCGTTCTCTTCTGAATCGATCAAACAAATCCGAACTTCTTTGGTTGTAGCGAACGATTCAGATTGTTGCTCTCTCCCTGTAATCGATACATTCAACGGCCTGCTAAAAATGAAATAATTTTTCCAAATCCCGAAAACCTGTAACGACATCGGGGAATTATTTGTGTATCGGAAATCGATAAAATCGGAAACCTATATCGCGAGTTGGAATTAGCAGTTACTGACGCTCTCCAAGTCTTCGAATAACAATCCTTGAAAAATTTTGAGGGAGGGGGTAATAAATAAGTGGGTGAAGACTTCATTTCCAATATACCGGGCCAGGAAAATAAATTAGGACGTAAGAAATAAAGATGCGACCCATTTTCTTCAAGCACCTCTTGAGTTAATATTCGAGTTACTTAATCACGTGCTTTTCTTTTTGATTCTTTATTAAAACAGTACGCACTTTGAGAATAAATTGGAGATTGTTAAGATTTCAAGTGTTAATCATACTTTGATTTTCAAGAAGGTTAATTATGATTGAATAGTGAAGGTTCTTTGTGAAAAAGGTTTTTAAAAGTGATCGTGTCAAATATTTTTCATTAAACTAAGAAAGGAAATAAAGGTGAGATTAATTTATTTAGCAAACAGCACTGCACCAAGAAAAAAACATTTTATTGTATTGACATAGTCCACTCTTTAATTAGGACCGTCCAACAACGATTGCTGCTAAAATAATACGTTTTTGTAACTTCTACATATTTGGCTTTTGAATTTCCTTTTTCCTTTCTAAACTCAGATTAGATTAATACGATTCTGTGTTATGTGTATATACGTGTATAGTTACTTGCCCTAATTATACACACATTCTCACAAACATTATACACTTACACACACACACCACAAAAATTCACATACACACAATACACACGAACACCACATACATACACACAACACACCATATACATACACACACATACATATACACACCCCATATGCATACACACACACATACATACAAACAAGCATACACCATACATACACACGTACACAACCACATGCATGCATACACCACATACACACACACACATACACACACACCACACATACACACACATCACATATATATACACACACCACACACATACACACAAACTTACTCTCCATATACATATGTATGCACACACACATACATATACACACCCCCCATATGCATACACACACACACATACATGCAAACAAGCATACACCATACATACACACGTACACAACCACATGCATGCATACACCACATACACACACACCACGCACAAACGCACTCTCCATATACATGCACACAAACACACACCAAAATATATGCATATATATACAAAAGCATGTAAATATATATAAAATACGAAAACTACAAGAAAAGTAGGCAACCAAGAAAAATAAAAGAGGAAGAAGAAACAGCGGACTTTTTCGGAACACAATCGGGTTATATAAGGAAGCCATAATTGCATTTGTTACAGATAAAACTTCGTGTGTTTCATAGTTAATTGAATTTAAAAAAATCCACCAAAAGCAGGGGGAAATAAAAGAAAACTAAAGCGAACTTATTTAAGATTATTCAAAGTGTGCATAGGCTGCTGCTCAAAACTGAAAATCGCGGTGCATACACGGCTGTAATTTGTTGGTAAAAACGAATTTTCATCATGCATCAGTCTAGCATAACTCATTTAAAAGCCGACAAAAATTGAACAACGATTTCATTATTTTACACTTTTATAAAAATATTTGATACTAAAAAAAAAATAATAAATCAAAAACTAAAACTTATATAAAAAAATGTATATATTATTTAAATGAATATAGGATGAGGAACTTTGGAAAAATCTAAGAAAAGAATTTATTTAGTCCCAGAAAAGGAAAAGAATGATTCGTATCATGAAAGGAACTCCTAATTTGTGGAAGCGCCCAATTATGCTAACGAGTACCCCTTCGTTAGGTTTTCGGAACAGAATGGCATTGATGAGTGATGGGGGGTGGGGTGGGGGTGGAGCAGGACGCCATCTGTCCTCCATCTTGAGAGAAGTTTCCAGCAGCCCATCCATCATCGGGTGGGCAAATCTTTTTGTGGTTTCCCCCCATATATTTTAGATGGAGCTGTCAAGTGTTTCTGAAATGTCTGCCAATAGAGTTGAAACAATTATTAACGTTGTATTAAGTTAAGTGCGTATTAAATATTAGAGAAAAAAAACAAGTAATATAAAAAAATATTTTTAAAGTCAATTCCTACTTTTTTTCTATATTGCAGAAAGCCCTTTATAAATAATTTTTATTCATTTTTTTAAGTTTATCTGGCGTCATCTATTGGTAGATACATGCAACTTGAATCTAAAAAAAAAAAATGAATTAAATTTAATTACTGAATTAACATTTGAAAAACTGTATCAACATCCAGTGTCATCCACTACAAATAAAAAAAAAAATATATATTTGAACTGGAGTGGATGAATAAAAAGTATTTTATTGACGATTGAAAATTTGAACAAGATATATATAGGGAGAGTGTGAGCTAATAGAAGGAAATGAATAAAGGAAGAGGCGAATTAAAGGGCATTATGAAGTTTTATGATAACATAGATAATATGCACATTGCAAAAAATAAGAAATATTTTAAATTACGTATGTGTATCTGTATATATAACTACTCAAACATCCATAAAAGTTTAAAATTTTAGCTTGTTAATAGTAATCTGCAAAGTTTCGGTCGGATCTTTATCGCATATTTAATGAATATGAAGTATATAAAATAGTTCGAACTCATTTTAAGAAGGTTGGTGCCGTCTCGTATAGATTTTTCAATTATATTTTTGTTTTCGAATGCCGGGCATTTTGACCTGAGGTCATTTACATTACTACAACTGATATTTAGCATATTGAGATTTTCGCCAGATGCACTACTGGTAACCAGCTACACTGCAGCAATCTCGCCTCCACAATTTGATATAGTGAACTCCAATAGTGACGTATAGTGAACACCAATAACACATAACATTAATAAATAAATCAAATGACATATGAACACCAATAATGATATATAATGAACACCAATAATAGCATAGTGAATGCCAATAATGACATAGTGAACGCATATAACGACATATTGAACTCCAATAATGATAAATGATGATTGCCAATAACAGATAAATAACTAGCGCCAATAATGATAAATAATGAACACCAATAACGACATAGGGAACCCAAAAAGCATAAATAATGAAGGCCAATAGCGACATAGTGAACACCAATAATGATAAATAATTAAAGTCAATAATGACGTAGTGAACACCAATAATGATAAATGTTGAACTCCAAAATGATAATTTTGAGCTCCAACAATTATATCTTGAAAAATTTAATTTTCACTTCTACCAGGGCAAACAAAGGTTTTTCCTGACTACAGATTTAAATGCCCACTCTTGTCATAGATCAAACTTTCGATTAGGTTTGTTTAACGAGTTTCGAACTGAAACATAACCAGAATACTAACCTCTAAGATAATTCTAACCTATTTCTTCAATTATTTAATATATATTGTATTATATATTTTTTTCATACAAATAATTTTAAAAGCTGCAAGATCATGTATAAAATACATATTATGAATAATACTAAAGGATGATAAGGTGAATATTTGGCGTAACAACGATATTTATATTATTCACTGTTTCCTACCTAAAGTATTAATACATTTAAATTTTCTCTAACAGCTACTACATTTTCCAATGTTTTAAAACAATAAAAGATGGATTAAAATTAATTTTAAAAATAATTCCATCCTTAATCAAAATATAAAAAAATAATTTTAGACAATACATTAAAATAATATATTCTAAATTTTTTTTATACTACAGTGACCTAAAAAAAGAATATTCAATGTGTGTTTCGAACCAAGGACATTTGCTTGATTTCGATGTTGGAAATTGTGGAAGAATCATCTAAATAATTAAATAAAAAAATGAAATAGATTTCTATTTAAAATTAATTTTTTAAGTAACCTTTTGAGTGGTCAGTTAAAAATTTTTTAAAACCTAAAAAAAAAAAATGCCGTACTTGCTATCTCAACTCTTACATAAAAAATATTTAATCACAAAACATTTTCAAATTCATAATGCTTGTCGGAAAGAGTACTATTTTCCTCACTCTTCGCATTTATTTATTTATTTGTTTTTGTGTTTAATTTACATCGATGACGCTTGGATTTAATTTATGCATGCCACAATGGATGACAAACAACCCCAGTGACGGATGATAATAGGAGAGCCTTCCGGCTATATTTTTAAAGGTAACGACCCGGTAATTGCATATCGTAAGGAAGAAAATTTGAGAGGCCTGAATGGCCGAGTGCCAGCGCTCTGGCGCTCGGTGCCATAGGTTTTGGGACTCGAGTCCCGGCGGGGCCATGGATGCTTAAACCGTAGTAGTTCAGGTCTCATAAACCGTAGGTTATCTTAAGGGTATCTTAAGTGAACCTGCATACTACCGTTAACCATGGACGTTGCCTGCGACAGGGTCTATTGGACCTGGTATAGGCTTTCCAGCACCAAGAAGATTGGTAACAACAACAACAGAAAATTTGAAAACTTCCAGAAGTACTGTTGAGGCTGCAGTCTTAGATATACTGTTACAACTGCCATTGGGCTTGTCGTTTTTAAAATATTAACTATAACGGACACCATCAGTGGATTCGAACCTATATTCTCTTGAATGCTCATTGCACACCTAAACACAGGGTGACGGATTGGTAAATGACAAGCCCTTATTCAGATATTTTCCATCGACTCGAATCCTTCTCCACAGAAGACAGCTTCCTTCCCCTTTAACGCCTTCTATCTCTCATCGTCATTATCGGAACCGTTTTGTCACTCAGATTAAACAGTTCTCGTCCGTAATTACACGAGATAATGAGTTCAAAGCCGGGGTCTAATTAAATTTTAATTAGCCAGATTTCAATTTGAACTATCGCAAAGGCCTGCGCATTAATTAGGGTCATTAGCACTCCTTGGAAGAATACCGAATTCGCACGTTGATTTAAAATGTGATAATTATGTCAGAACTCCTGTTTAAAACACTATTGATTTTTGTTTTATTTATGTTTATATAAGTTATGATCCAGTTGGCATTCATGAAAGGCTAAAATATATTATTTTGTTGATTTTATACGCATTTGTGTTCGCACGTCGTCATTTACTGTTCACATTAAATTGAGCAAGAATCGGTCATTTTCACCAAAATGATCGCTTCAACACTCTTTATTTGATGGTTGTTTGTGTTGCTTTAATTTGCTAAACAATTAATTTAATTCAAAAAATGAACCATTAAGATTGTAATCTAATGATGGAAAAATCTAGAATCCTTGAACTAAATCGCCAAGTAATCAAACAAAATGGCCACCATGGGTTTCAAACAAAAAGAAAACGAATAAAACTTTTTTATTAAGTTTTAACATTAGTTTAATCAATTAATTAACTAAGCCTGAACTTAACTATTAACTTAACTTAAGTAACTAAGCCTGAAGGTCGAGTGACTAGCGCTCTGGGACTCGGAACCTCAGGTTTCGGGTTTGAGTCCCGGCGATGCCATGGATGTTTGTAGTGGTTCGAATCCACTTTGAATCTTAGGTCCCGGTCTAATATTGGGCGTAGGATTGACAACCCTATCCCGCGAAAAGAAAATAACATCCCATGTTTCGGTTCTGCAATTAGGAAGGCCTTGGCCACCATGGGGCTGTCTGCTCGAAGAAGAACAAACTTTTTATATAAAGAATCTAAACAACAAGTCAAGCAATTTTCTTTGTTATGGAAATGGACGGGACTATTTTGATGATTTTGTGCGCGTCTACGCATGTAGTCATTTCCTATTCACATTAATTGAGCGGGAATCAGTCATTTTCATCAAAATAATGGTCTATTCAACACTTTTAGTTGTCGATTGTTTGTGTTGCTGTAATTTGCTTCACAATTAACAATTCAAAACAACGGCCCTATTCAAACTGCAATCTAATGAAGGTATAATGTGGAATTCTTGCGCTTAATCCCCAATAAACAAACAAAATGGCCACCGTTGTTTTTAAATGAAAGAAATTGAATTAATACTTTTCGCTGAATTGTTTCCTAAGTTTGGCTGCCAAACTAATCTAATTAATAAAAAAACATTGTAATTAGTCAATTATTTCGTTACTTACCAACGGAAATGACGTATATACATTAGTTTAAAATACTATAATAAAGCATATCTTTCTCTTTAATAAGACTTGTCGATGAATATGTGAAATTTTTCTTTTCCCCAACGGGCACACTTCGTGAAGTTTAACATTCGTTCTTACACTCACTGTTTTTGTAGATTTGTTTCAGTAAAGAAAATTTTGCTTTATAACAACTCTTTGAGAAAATAAATTTAACAAAAAAAAAAAAAAAAAAAAGGAAAAAAAAAGTTTTATTAAGGTTTTTATTAACTTTATATTCTAAAAACTATTAAATTATTAATTTTAATTTCTAAAAACTATTATTAAATTATTAACTTTATATTCTAAAAACTATTAAATTATTAACTTTATATTCTAAAAACTATTAAATTATTAACTTTATATTCTAAAAACTATAATCGTATGTTAATCTTATTTATAAGATTAATAAGATTGTGTTCCTATAAAACTATAGGTCTATAAACCCATTAGATTTTCTGACCATTTCGTAATGGGAATGATGTATTTTAGTAAGCTGACGTTGCAGTCTAGAGCACCTCAGTCGGAAATGGACATTCTAGGATAGGCATCTGAGGGGATTGATTCTCACCCTTTTTTCTCATTCTGACGTCAGGGCCTGAATGGCCGAGTGGCTAACGCTCTGGCGCTCGCTACCACAAGTTTCGGGTTCGAATCCCGGTGGTGCCATGGATGTTTGTAGTGGTTCGGAATCCACGTTAAACTGTAGGGTCCGGTCCGTTTAGCCTAACGTGTGCGCAAGATGACCGTAGAGCGACAAACCAAACCAAACGATTCTGACGTCAATAGATGAAAACCTATAAATTTATAATTTACATTATCAAACGATGTAAAATTCAGTAACTTATTTTGGACTACAAAGGTTTTCCATTGCTCAACGCCTTGTTTTTGTTGCAAAAATTTAGATCTAGGAGTTCAGCTGAGTGTGCAAAAACCAAATCAAAATAATCAGGGTGCATTTGAAGTCTCGAACAAGGATTTTAAGGTAATTTGAAAAATTCAAAAAGTATTACAACGTGATCGATTGCTAGAAATAGTTTTTAAGATGGACAACTTAATTTATCAATATCTTTATCTACCTCTATCTCCTCTATTTATCTAACTCTGTCTCCATCTCCATATTCATAACTATATCTATATCGATATCTATCAAACAATAAGACTGTATATATATATATATATATATAATAATAAATTTTATGAAACTATTCTCATATGCTATGCTTTGGAATAAATGAAATAATTTAGTGCGTAATTTAGGAGCGGTAAATTTATGAAGTACTCTAGCTCTCAGTGTTTCGAAATCCACTTTAAATCACAGGTCCCTGTCTAATATGATTGTTGGGCTCAGGGATGACCACCTCACCCTGTAAAAAAGAAAGGATCTCCTGTCTCCAAATCTGCCAGTAGGCAAAGGCCTTGGCCCACCATGGGGATGTCGCGGCAATATAGAAGAAGATCTACAAAGGGAATAATTTAGTAGGACAAAAGTTCTCATTATATATCAGAAGATAAAAGGTGACTGTGTAGAAAATTTTCTGTACATTCGTTTCAGTATGGTACAGAATTCAGCAATTAAATTATTATAATTTGAAAAGAACTTTTCCATCTTGCTCCCCTAGTTGTCCCAAACAGAACAAAGGACACAGAGTGCTTCAAAAAACGAAGAATAAATCTTCAGGCACATCCCCAACGGATCTCGTGTCACGCGACAAAAGCACACGGAAGAAGAAGAAGAAGACGAAAGACTTTCTCGTCTTTGCAAAGTCTCAGGAACATTCACAGATTCTTCACCTCGCCATGTTGAAAAATTATTTTTCTTTCTTTTCGGTTTTTGTTGGGATCTCTGTGGTCCCACATTTGTCTTTGTCAAGAAAGAATCGCTTATGCCGCGGTTCTTGTTTATCGTTTATTTTGAGCTTCATGCATTTATGGATGAGGCAGGGACGAAAAGAAAGTTCGGATTAAGAAAAACATCCATGAATCGCTTGGGTTTTATCGTTCAAAAATGATGAGTTCTGATTAATTTTAGATTGTTTTCATCTAAATGCTATCAGATACTCATTCCTTTATATAAAATAATACAAAATAAAAATAAAATGATCACGACTTGTTTTCTTTTATTGCTTCATTCCAGTTTATCAAAAATTTGTGCTTTAATCTTATATAAATTTTTATAAAATATATTGAATCCGCAATAGATAGAACAGTAGTGGTTTAAAAAAGTATTTTAACAAAATTAAATAGACATTTAATTAGTAAGTAGCCCTTAATAACAATTTAATCAATAAGTAGCCGAAAATAAGTAACCAATATTACAAATAAATAACTTTCAGATTTATAAGTAATCCCAACTCGTGCCTCAGTGACAACGTGTCCGCTGATAAGCATTAGGGTGGAGGTTTAGTCCGCTGGCTGCTTTGTGTGTACACACAAAGGTTTCAAAAAAGGAGGAGACTCGAGGGCGTTTGGGATGTTCAGCATCTTTCTCCATTACTTACTCCATTACTCTTCCTTGCTCCATTCTTACCATTAGTTTTAACCAGGTTTTATCCCATACTATACTCAAATACAGGGTAGTTCCTCCTAAAGAGTTCTCACAGAAGGCATTGTGCTGTTTCTTCAGCGACTCAGAGCTAATTCAGATTTCTGTGTTGTTCTTGTGACTAATCCTCAGTGTCCTGCAGTGTGGGACGGACATCCCATGAGTAATTTACTCACGGATATACTAAATGGGGAGCAGTTTCTCTTGTGATAGGGCACCCGTAGGTCGCTCTTGGGGCTGTCGCGCCAAGAAGAAGAAGAAAAAGAATATTTGCGAAGTGAATAACTTAGTAGGATAAAAGTTCTCATTGTAGAATGATAAAAGGTGACTGTGTAGAAAACTTTCTGTACATTCGTTTGGAGTATGAAACAGAATTCAGTAATTCAAATTCTTTCATCACTTCGGAAGAACTTTTTCCGTCTAGCTCCTAGTTGTTCCAAACAGAACAAAAAGGACACAGAGTGATTCAAAAAATGAAAAATAAATCTTCTGAACATCCCCAATGGATCTCGTGTCACGCGACAAAACAGCACGAAAAGAAGAAGACAAAAAAGACTTTCTAGTAGTTGCAATGTCTCAGGAACATTCACAGATTCTCCACCTCGCCATGTTGAAAAATTATTTTTCTTTCTTTTCGGTTTTGTTGGAATCTCTGCGGCCGCATTTGTCTTTGTCAAGAAAGAATAATTCATGCCGCGGTTCTTGTTTATCGTTTATTTCGAGCTTCATCCATTTATGGATGAAGCAGGGACGAAAGTAAGTTCAAATTAAGAAAAACATCTCTTGAATCGCTTGGGTTTTATCGTTCAAAATGATGAGGTTCTGATTAATTTTAGATTGTTTTTATCTTCATGTCAGAGATACTCATTCCTTTATAAGAAAAATAATAATGCCAAATAAAATTAAATGAGCAGGACTTATTTTCTCTTACTGCTTCATTAAATTTTATCAAAGATAATCTTTAATCTTGTATAAATTTATATAAAATAATGAATCCGGAATAGGTAGAACAGCAATGATTTAAAAGTATTTTAACTAAAATAAGCAGCCATTTAAATGTAAATAACATACAGAATCATTAATAAGAATGATACATGGCTCAGTGGCAACGTGCTCAGCTGGTGAGCATTAGATCTGAGGTTCTCTCCGCTGGCTGCATTTGTTGCAGACACTATCAAAACTCGAAACACTATGAAACTCGACACTATGAAACTCGGTGGTGTTTGTGACGTTCAGTATCTTGCCTTTTTCTAGTTTGACTACATAATGGGAGTTTTCTGGGTTTTCTCCCATTCGATACACATATGTGGAGCAGTTCCCCATAAAAATGATATGCATTATTTACTTGCAAAACTATATATATTATATTCCTGCCAAAAAAATATATGATTTTTTTTCAAAAATGACTTTGTGTTTTGTACCATTTCTCCTGAACGCCAGTGGGCAAGGGGGAGTATGGTTACAATCTTTGCTTCTTAAACGTTGCAATGCTAATGTTCTTTAGTTTTACAAGAGCTGCTCGTAATTGTTGTAAAATGTTTCAATAGTAGTGTTAATAAATTTCGTCAAATGTTTACAGTGATATTCATAAATGTTATCAAATTGGGGATGTTTGTTAAAATTATCAAATACTTATTTGTAAATTTGCAAATGTTGCAAATTTGTGATAGGAATGCTTAGTGATAGGATTAGTGATAGGATTAATTTAGAATGCTTCGTAAATATTAAGCATGTTGTATTCTAAGAAATGGTAACCTAAAATCTTGAAAAAAATATTTCAAACAAAGCTCGCTACATTGATAAAAATGTAAAAAATTGTCAAAATTTATTACCGCTACTATTGCAACTCTTACTAACAATGACGAACATTTCCATCGCAACATTAAAGAAAATTAGCGTTACAATATATGTGTACACACACACACACACACACACACACACACACACACACACACACATATATATATATATATATATATATAAATTTTTCTTTCTATTGATTTAATTACTTTATATATAATATCAATAAAACAAACCGACAAAAACTTAACATACATGTATAATTTTCTACTACTAAATTCTTTGGATGTTAAGCGTTTAGTGAATCATTAAAAATTCAGATTATTTGTAGCCCCTAATAACTTGCGTAAAAATAAGATAAATAAGAAAGCAATTTTCCACAAAGAAGAAAAAATTCATTCGTTTGCAGACTTAATTAAGGTTTTTAAAATAATGTAGCTGTATCAACTCACGATTAGTGTTTAACCAAAAAAAAAAAAAAAAAAAGTGATTCGTAATTGATTTTTATAAATTTAACGTTGTGTTTACTCATTTTTAAATCTTCCTGAATAAGTAATAACAAAACTTGAAACGCATTAACACAAAATAGCCCCCTTCATTCTGGGATCCAATCTTACCAAGTGTTGCCGTCTTGGGCAACGATTTATATCTCTTGTCTAATCTGAAAAAAAGACCTTGAAAAGAAAAAAAAAATCCTCACTCGAGTTAATTAAATATTGATTTTTAACTTTCATTTTCGAGACCTGCTTCAGGAGAACACTGGAGAGCCGTTAAACAAAGGGAAAGAAAAATGAAGAATATAATTTTCATATCGATCTACTGAAAGAAAAAGAAGAACGAAAAGAAGAAAAAAAAAAAAATAATCACCGGGTGTTTTCCTTTTTCGGATCCCTTTCTGTTACTATACTTAAATTAAATTAATCCGTCAGTGGAAAATAAGGGGAAAAAAAAAAAAAGAAAATTTACTTACAAGGCTCTTTCTCTTTTTGCTTTATAATGTCTGGAATTATGATGTCGGTACTTTAATATAGACAGAATTCAACATCTACAAAGAACCTGGCTGGATTCATAGCTCAGTGGCAACGTGGAACGCTAGTGAACACAAGGGCGGTGGTTCAATCCACTGGTGGCTTTGTTGTAGACACTGCTTCAAAATACGAGGCGTCTCGATGGCGTTTGTGATGCTCAGCTTCTTGTCTCATCAGTCGGATTACCTGGAGGGTGTTTTCGGGTTTTATCCCATAAGGTATTCAAAGCGAGGTATTTTACTTCTAAACGTCCTCCCGGAAGGCACTACCCTCCTTCTTACACGGAACTAAGTTAGACTTCTGTGTTGTTGTGACTAATCCCAAGTGTCCTGCAGTGCGGGACGGACATCCCCATGAGTAGTCTCTACTGATGGATGGAGGAAAAGGGCAGGTCTTATTGTGATGGACACCCGTATGCAGAAGTCTGACTTGGCTCCGGACGCTCTTACGGTCATGTTAGATCGATACCTATGGCTTAAACTGGATTCGAACCACTACAAACATCAATGGCACCGTAATCTGAGAAATCGAGACCTGGGTGCTGGACACTCGGCCATCACCACAGAGCTACCCCTTTCCCTTCATCCATGAGAGTAGTCTACTAGTGGTATGTTCGTCCAGCGCTGCCGGACACTGAGATAAGCTACAACACAAAGAATCTGAAGCGAGATTTGATTTGATTCGATTCTATTTGTCGCTCTACGGGCAGCGATTGGCAACGATTATATCTCTTGTCTAATCCGAAAAAATACGAAAAGAAAAATGCTCACTCGAGTTAATTAAATATTGATTTTTAACTTTCATTTTCGAGACCTGCTTCAGGAGAACACTGGAGTCGTTAAACAAGGGGGAAGAAAAAGAAGAAGAATATTAATTTTCATATCGATCTACTGAAAAGAAAAGAAGGGCAAGAAAAAAGAAAAAAAGTAATCACCGGGTGTCTCCCTTGCCGGATCCCCTCCTGTTACTCTACTTAAATTAAATTAATCAGTCAGTGGAAAAAATAGAGAAAAGAAAAAAAAAGGCGGAAATATATACAGATTTTCTTACAAATGTCTTTCAGCTTTTACATTATAATGTCTGGAATTATGATGCCGGTACTTTAATATAGACAGAATTCAACATCTACAAAAACCTGCCCAGATTCGTAGCTCAGTGGCAACGTGAACAGCTAGTGAACACAAGAGCGGAGGTTCAATCCACTGGTGGCTTTGTTGTAGACACTATTTCAAAATACACGAGGCGTCTCGATGGTGTTTGTGATGCTCAGCTTCTTGTCTCATCAGTCGGACTACCTGGATGGAGTTTTCCGGGTTTCTCCCATAAGATATTCAAAACGAGGTATTTACTTATAAACGTTCTCCCGGAAGACACTGCAGTCTTTCTTAAGCTACACTGAACCAAGTTAGACTTCTGTGTTGCTGTAACTAATCCCTTAGTGTACTGCAGTGCGGACATCCCATGAGTAGATTATACTCATGGATGGAGGGGAAAGGGGGTAGCTTTTATAGTGATGGAGCCCCCCCGTAGGTAGAAGTCTGACTTGGCTCTATGACTCTCTTATGGTCATGCTACACCGAGACCCACATCTTAACGAATAATCCCGCCGCACGAATAAGAGCATTATCATATTTCAAAATTCCATCTCCTTCATGTTACAAAGTTTGCATCATAGAATGAACCTGGTCAGTTAAAATTTCTGTATACTTCTGCCCAGTGATTCTTCCCTTTCAGGGTACGATTGGGCCAGCAGAAAACCACGATATGGCTGCCCATACCACGACAGATCCACTTCCATGCTTGACAGTTGGAAGGAGACAATCACGATCATATTCTTGTGCGGGTGTCCTCTCTCTCGTCCTGTTGTAGGGAAAAGTCAAAAATATGATTGACCCTATAACTGTCTTCCACTTATCAATCGACCAGTTTTTTGTGCTCGTAGCACCACTGTAGATGACTTTTGACGTTACCAGATGTGACAAGTGGCTGGGGAATTTGTGCTCTGCAGTAAATGTCCTGTTTATGAAGGTGCCTCCTAACTGTAATGATTGACACTGGAGAATCAGATGCTGATGAAGCTCTGTGGTCACTTTGGCCGCAGTTGTTTTCGTTTTTAGACATTACAATCCGCTTCAATACCCGTCGGTCTCTTTTCACTCAGCTTCTCCTATAGTCCACTATTTTTTGCTTTGTCTGTCTTGTCTTGTCTTGCTTTGTCTGTCTCTCTTGTCTGTACGCTATCATGATTTTAAACACCCTACCTCTAGAAACGCCTAAAAGCTGGGGATGTCTCGGTCACAGCTACTCCAGTTAGTAGGGGTCCTATAATTTGTCCTCTTAGAAAGTCTGCGAGTTCTGACATTTTAGACTTTTGACAAAACTCCAAAACATATAGAACTTCACTAAAGCTACCTCCAACGACAATTATATGTACTTTTTATATTTAAAAAAAACCCGGTGGCTATGATTATATTTTAATGCTTACGAGGCTCATTCTTAAATATCACTTTTATTCACAGTTGTTTCCTTTATTTTGATAACCACTTGTATATTGCCTCAAGTTGGACCACGCTTCAGGTTGTTTATTTTCGTTTAGTTCTCAACACAATCTAGAGATTCTTTCTCACCCAGCCAACGATTTAATCATTTCTGTTTTATTTCTTTTTCCAATCTCTACCCAGTATATTTAACTTCCTTTTTTTGTGCTCTTTCTTTTTACTCGTTCACTTTACTTTAATTCTCTACCATGTATTTTAATTACTTTCATCACTTATTATAATAATAATAATAATAATAAAAATTTAAAAAAAACCCTCACTCTATTAAACTTTTTTTAGCATTTGGGCAAGATTCCTTTTAGTCTTTACCGCTTTTTCAACAGCAATGCTCTTTCATCTTTCAATGGACAATTCAAGATAGAAGCTAACGGCTTCTTCACAACCACGGAGCATCAACAAAACTCAAATCATCATTGCCTTAAGTCTACAAACCTTTATAGAACTGTAAACACCTTAGTGTACAAATTTTTAAAGAATTGTATACAGTTTTACAAAACTGTATATATATATATGTATAAAAAGGATACCGATGATCAAATAAATGTGCTATTATTCGAAGGATTCATCACCGATGCTAAATAAAAGAACTTTTAAATAAAGCAATGTAAATTTGAAAAAAAATTTATCATTTACTTAAAAAGAAAAAAAAAAAAAAAAGTTAAAAGAAATTTTTCAGAAAGGCTGAATCTGATAAAAGTAAATAATCTAATTACTTTTCAATTGCTTACTTCAATTCTATTACCTTAAGTAAAAACCTTATTTAAAAATAAGAAAAGAAATATAACAAGAGTTTTATGCACAGAGGGACATAAAAGACTTTAAAATACTATCACAAAAAAAATTAAAAGTGTTGAATACGTCTCTATTTTCCTAAAGAGAAGGGGGAAGAAGAATATCCTTTTGAAAAGGAAAATAGGGCTAAGGTATATAATTATAATAATATTAATATAATTAATATTATTTTAAAATTAATACGAATTATATTATTAATAATAATAAAGTTTTTTTAATATAATTATTATATAATATTAATATTACGAATAATTCAGTTGAATCATTTTAAATTATACTATAAATATTGATTTCCGCATTTATTTTTCAGATATAACATAAAGTGCAATGCTATTTTTTTCTCTCAATCCATTTTATTTTATTTTTACACACTTCAAAAAGTCATACATACTTCTGAAAAGTCAGCCAAACAAATAAAACTTTGACTTCTTCAAAACAAAAAAAAACACCCACATATATTGCAACTCAGAAAAAAATAAATGAAAGAAATAAAAAAAGAATAAGAATAAAAGAAAAATGTGACAGGAAATAAGAAACGATGCCAAACTATTACACCACGGATAAAATTTAATTCCATCTTTTTTTTTTTTATGGCTTAACGGATCGGAAGTTTAAATATATTGAGCACTTAATAGAACACAAGTTTTTCACCAAAACTTTATATTTTTATTTTTACTTTTTTTTTTCTGCACAAGAGAAACAACAAACCCATCCCGGTTGATTCATGAGCACACTAACAGCAGCAATTATCTTGTCAACAAAAAGCTTCCTTTTCTCTTCTTTTTTTTGTGCTTTTTTCTGGAAAAAAAAAGCACAAAAATAAAGTGAAGAAGACAATGGCAGCGCGTCAACTCTTTAACTCTTAATAATGACAACAGAACGTCAAAGGATGTAATGAGTATGAAAGAGGCCATGTCAACTTTTCTTCTCTTTTTCATTGCCTTCGAACAAGCAATTAAAAGTTAATTTTTTTCTTTTGTTGTTGTTTATATTTGTTCTATGTTCTGCTGGCTGTAGAAGAAGAAGAAGCATTGTTTTAATCCACACAAAAATGGAATATTTAAATTCATTTTAGTTTTGCCACTTTATGGTCATTTGTTGTTGCCAGATTAAAAACCAACAGAGAACAATGCTTTGTTTGTTGGATCTGCTGTATTATTAATATGAATCATGGCTGACCAAGACATAAATGAGTATCATTGGACAGAAATGTCCTTGGTTGTATCGTCAAGGCCAGTAAAAAAAAGGTCTTAAAGAATATCACCTTTTGATTTCAATATTCTGTGTAGTAAAGGATATTTGTGAAATTAACTTTCAAATGACGTCTACGACCTTTAAATGGAAGATGGAATATTTTCTATTAGATTTAACACTGAATTAATACCCCAATATATTATGTTCAAGTATTATGACCAAATAAAAAAAAAAGAATATTCATACTTAAGACAACAATGCAATCTTTATTGCATTATAAATATGCTTTAAATTTATTTATAATTAAAATGAAAATTTATTTATTATTTAAATTTAAATTTATTTATCATTTAAATTTAAATTTATTTATCTTTTAATAAAAATTAATAGTCATTGTCTTAATTGCCTTTACGGAATTGCTGATTAAATTAAATTTCATTAAAATTCTAAGTTAGTTTTTAATTAATAGAGTTTAATTTATTAAAAACTAATATCATTAAAAATGGCAGAAAGAGCAAAATTATATTAAGGTATTTTTATTTGAAAATCAGTGTTTAAAAACAATTATTGATGACAAGATATTTGCTAAGTATGACAGAAATTAATATTATTATGAATCAAACTGAAGAGATATCGTAAATTAATATCGCAAATTAAAATCATAAGTAAATATCATAAGTTTTACGATATCTCTTCAGTTGGATTCATAATATTGTGAATCAAATTGAAGAGATATCGTAAAGTTCCAAAGTTAAATTCGTAAATAAATATCGTAAGTTTCACGATATCTAATTAGTTTGATTCATAACATTATGAAAGATATCGTAAAAACATTACAGTATACAACGAACTTAAGCTAAAATATTAATGAAATCTTTTTAATACATATTTTGTAATGACATTATTTTTAAAATATTAGTATAAGTTATATGCAGTATTTTAAAGAATAAAATGTATTAAAGAAAATTAAGCCTTAATTATAATATAAAGGAGTATAATATGTTCAATTATGAATTTATTCTGTTTCATTAAAAACCTTTTTATAGGTTTGATAAATTAATGAGCCTTATCTAATAATTGCAATATCCTGACATAGCATTTATCAAATATGTATAGCATGTTTTTTTACTGAAAATTAAAAAATTAAAATTGTTAGGTTCAAAAAATAGTTTAATAATTTGCAAATTCAATCCGTGCAATGATATCTAAAGATAACTGTTTTATTTCTTCCAGCAATAAAAAATTAAGTTTGCAAATAGTTACCTTGTTTTAAGGAACAGAATTTTCGAATCGTTTTTACTGTCAGAATAGTTTCTTAAGAAATATTTAATTAGCATTGACATCTTAGTTAAATCAAAGTAGAAAAAGACAAAAAATCGTCATACATACTGTAAAAATGAAGGGTTTGAAAGAGCCACAATTTGTTGCTTTTCTGTATATTAATTTTCTTTTTGGGGGCTATACAGCATTCCTTGGAGATTGAAATGGCTAATAAAAGCTAATAATAATATAAGCTTTAATTTGTGTTTCTTTATGCATATTGTGCTCATCATACAGTAATAACTGTATAATTTACAGATACCATTCTTACATCAAATATTTTTTTTTTTTTTATTTCCAATGACAGATTATGAACAGTTACAGCAATTAAAAGAACAACGAAAAATAAAAAAAAAGAGAAAAACAACAAAACATGCTGAAACTCTTACATCAAATATAATATTCATTATAATAGTATTGCATTAAAGAATCCATACCAAACAAGTAGCCTTTCAGCACAAGATCTGAAGTAGCATTCATTTTGATAGTATGAGGGGAAAAAAAGTAATCAATCTTCCGGTGAAGAGATTGGCCGTGTTGTGTTTACACGGTCCCATTAATGGAACAAGAATCCTTTTTACACCATCCTTCGTAACGACATTCTAGGACCTTCGAAAATCACAAACTTTTTCCAAAGAACGACCGCAGCGTCGTTGTCGTGATGGTTGGTCATCATCATTACCAGAGCGCAAAGACTGGAACGATTCGGAAGCACGCATTCTGCAAAAATGGTTTTCTTCTTCTTCTTCTTCTTCTTCCAGAACAGAAAAATAATTTTCGTTCTTCCTGTCATGAATAAGAAAATTTTTAATTTTATTTTTGACCTTCCACAAAAGATTTTTTTTTTTTTCAATTCAGTTTGTTTAAAAATATCGCTTTCGGAAAAAATATTTTTTTTTTTTTTTAAATTTATTTTTCGTTTCGATATCGTCTGATTTTATAACAGGAAAAAAAAAAATATCGTTTGGGCTAGCAAAAGATATTTCGTTCAAAAAATAATATTTTCGCTGTTGACTGAGTAAACAACAAAGGAACAGAAAAAGTAAAAAAGAATTGATAAGGCCTGTTTCGATAAAAATTTTATTCTTCTCTAAACAGCAGGATCTTCTTTAATTGAGAAAAATACATTCTGCAATATTTGATACCTAAAATGAAAAATATTTATTATCGAATAAATAGTCTTTATTATTATTAACTATTAACAGGGAAACTAATTACTACTAACTACTATTATTAATTATTAACAAAAAACTAATATGCATTTTATCTTACTTTTTTAACTAATTCTTTTCTATTGTATTTTAAGCAAATAACTTTTTTTCCAATATTTACAAAAAATATATCGTCAATTAATTTTGTTGCAATACCTTATACGAATAAATATTTATTTCATTGTAATTTTATCACTGTCAAAGAAATGAAAAGGTTTTTTGTCGCGAAAAAATAACACCGATAACAATTCTTTTTTGAAATATACCATTTTTAGCCCATATAATTTTTTATTTCTGAATTTTCATTAAAAAAAGCTAAATATTTAAAATTTTTTAATTCAATTTTGTTTCCTTAATATGCAATACAGAGAAATTAATGTACATTGTAGTGTGCAGGTTGGGCAACCAGATTATAACTGGTGTGTTTGGGTTGAGATACTTGAGGCACAGTTTGGAGAACTCACAGTTTCATTGATCCACGCACAAACACCAACAACATTCAATTAGAAACAGACAATATTTAACATATCTAAGATAAAAACAGATATTTAGAGCTTCGTTGAAGGACTCCGCTTTTAACCGAAAAACCGAAATTCGGCTACTCACACAGTGCAAGAAACATACTTCTTCTGCGGGTGAGAGTCTGTAAGCCAACTAATGGGGCCAGGATGCGCTAAATCTACTTTCTCTACGGATGAGACACTATAAACTAAACTTTTCTCAGCAGAAAGAAGATTGCACTGTAGCTCTCGAGAGTCTGCTTACCGAAATGGTCAGCAGACTTCGAGTCTCTCAGGCGAAATTCCTGATCGCCACAGGGGCTCTACAAGTGCGTAGGAGGAAGCATGGTTACAGCATTTTAAAATTAAATTTCCATGCTTTCACGTATATCTAGATTCATTATTCATTTACATTAAACCATTTATATTTGATATTTTAAATTAAAAACTGCAATACCATATTGTTTCCTTATATAAGATGATGTTTGAAAAACAATTTTCATCGAGTATTTTTAAATAATAATGCATGAATTTCGATACATGAAGTGCGATACATATAACAGAAATAGTAGAACTATGTTTTAGAAAATAAAAATGATAAATAAGCATAACAATCAATTGCGACCTGTTTTAAATGTTCTCCTTTATAAAAAAAAAAAGTGAATTTAAAAGAGTGGCATTTACCAATATGTAGACAATATTGTACCAACACAACAATCGGAATACAAATTTACTTAATTTTAATATTATTTGAAATTGTTCTCAACGACATCGTACAACTGATGACAAAACAAAAGATTCTTTAAACTTCGTTTCCGCTTGAGAAGTTAAGTTCGTTTTCTTCTTCAAATCTGCAGAAACGAATGCAGTTAAAAATTGACCCAGAAGCCGTGACATAGAAACACAAAATTCGTTTGTTTACGTTTGTTTCATTTCCATTATAAAATTTTAAAAATATACAAATTCCATTACATATTCGCATCTATTTCAGTTTCAAAATTTCATTGTTCGATTCTTATTAATGTCTTCGGTCAGACTCCATCAGATTTCAAAATTCATTCTTCAGTTTGGTATAAAAGTCAACACTTTTGACAGTAAATTCACACTGACCGCAATTGCTTTCGAAGTATCTCACTATTTCTATTCCAATCAAACTCAACTTTTAAACATGCATTTCCTTACTATTACTTGCTTGATAGTTTCTTTCATCGTCATCTGTAACTATGTCAGCCAATGGGGAGTTAGAAGCAAGGCATCATCACCATCATGATGATCACCATCATCACGATCACCATGATCACCATCATCACGACCACCATGACCATCACCACGACCACCATGATCATCATCATCACGATCATCATGATCACCACGACCACCACCATCACGATCACCATGGTCATCACCATCATCACTAGAGAAACTAAGATTTCCACCTGCATATCTCCAAGCCAGTTGCATATCTTGTACTTTTTAAACAATGTTTATGTGAGTCCGATGAGTTTTTTATGCGCTGTTCTTGTAATTAAATGAAATTAAAATACTCATTAATTTCTTCAATCTCTACTTTTTTTCAATAATCTAATTTTTATACACTGTATTTTTTTATTAAAATATTATGTATGACTGAAAACTATTTTTGTAATTAATTAATAGAAGGAGTTAGAAATTGAAACCTAATTAATTTACTTAAGAAAATTTTAACAAAGTATCTATGCTTTTTCATCGTTTTGTATCTTGTTATTATTTAATATAATCAATATAAATCCATCTATAAAAAATTTAAATATTTTAAACTTTTATAGTTAATATTGATCACAAAATCTCTACAGTATTTTAAAAAAATATTTCCTTACTGAATAAACATAGTAAGTTATAGTACATAATACTGCTCTTATCATACAAGTAATACATTACAGAATGTTAGATAAAATAATATATACATATATAACAATACAGTAACAATTAAAAATATTATTCAAAGTACAAAGTAAGTACAAAAAACATTATTTATTAAAAGTACAAACAAATTGCAATATTCATTACGTATTTATACATTGAATAATGTACGAACTTACTTGGAGTATTTAAACAAGTAATTTGAATAGACCACAGGTGACTATTCAATGGGTAAGATTCTTTGAACTTTAGTATAACTATTATTAAGTTCAGAAACATAAAATCTCATCAGTCGGAATATTGTTGACATATAGATTTGGAAGAGTCAGTAAAGATATATAGCTAAAAATTGGTTGTTGTTGTCGTATCCCCTGTAGAGTACAAGAAAATCAAATATCGTGGTGCTCCCGAATAATATTGGCTATGTTGATGTCCAGCTTGAAGTATAAATCCTCTTCCGAGGGATGGTCCAGACAATGCATGGCGATTGCAACAGCTGGACAATCAGACATGATGAGGAGTAAGAGTAGCGACATTATGGGCAGTTGCCACACTTTTGGTATTTTTAACAGCTAAATCTTGGTAGTTAAAAATAGTAGAAAAATCCCCAAACCTGATTGATCAAAATGACCAAATTAAACTAACAAAAAAATTTACAAAATAATGAAATCTTAATTATTTTGCGGATATTTCAACAAACAACAACAAAAAAGGAACTTAATGAATACTTTTAACTGCAATGTCTTGCTGGTGGCTATGTTAATCTTGAATTAATTCACTTTTCACTACAGACTTTATTATCAAAGATCTTATTTAGTATATGATTGAGATTATATCATCATCATAATCGGTAGCAGTAGTCTTTCCTTTGAAAAGATTTCCATGCATTCCTCTGGGTGACAATGGTCCTCCAATTCTTAATCTTTAGTATAGCAAAATCTTTTCAACTGCGTCTATCCTGGGTTATATAACATGGATCAATTAATATCTATACCCTAATTAAAAAAAAAAAATTGCATATTTTCTACATAAAAATTATTTATCTTATAGTATGTGAGATAACTTTTATCTCAGCTTTAATAAAGTGAGATTATTGTTTAATGCAGTACCATGTTGACAACATTCCACATAAAGAGAGGAAAAAATGTGCGGAATGTCTTTTTGCCATTCCAGCAAAAAAAACATTCCAAAATTTCTCAAACTAGGAAGAGTCTCTGTTATGACCACAAGTGTAATTGACTTGATGGTTCGTCATCATCATTATTTCCAGTGACACAAAAATACTAGTTCTGGAAAAGTATTTTTTCAGCAAAAGAGATTTAATCCATTCAGTCATAAATAAACAATATTATTTTCAGTGAATAAATTTTCGAGTTTCTATTACCTCTTATAATTGTAAGGCATTTTTTTTTTGTTATTAAATTATTTTTTATCGCTGATATGAACATTATTTTATTTATTTAATTGTTTCGAGAAAAGAAAAATCAGAAAGTGTATATTTATTATGAGGGTTAAAAATGATAAATAAATAGTGAGTTCTGAAACTAAATAAAAATTTTGTCAATTTTTCTGTACAAATAGTACGATGTTAAAAGTTGTAATTTATTTTAATGAGGATGAAGGTTTAATTTCAAACATCAATAAATTCTAGAGAATGTTAAACACAAAGAATGAATGAAAACCTATCTAAAAAACCTTTAAATATTTTTATTTCTGAAATATTTTATATCAGAATATATATATATCAATATATGAGAATATGAATACAAATTTGGATTAGGCTTTTATTTTTAAATAACATTTACAAATGTCACATAGATGGCGCTACTAGTATTAAATCCATTCTTGTTATCATTTTTAGTTAGCCCTAACCTTCAAAAGACACGTGTATAAATTTGACAGCTGTTCCACTATTATAGCATTTTTAGTGTTCATCACGTGCAGTCCACTCGGCTGACTGTCGATTGACCCTCCGGTGTGAAAAAGATGGAGCCATGTTTCATCCATTGTCACATATCGACGCAAATATTCGGGTATATTACGATTGAGCAGCTCCAAACACTGCTTAGAATCATCAATTCGTTGTTGTTTGTTATGCGATTGTGAGCTCGTGCGGTACCCACTTTGAACAGAGCTTTCGCATATCCAAATATTCATTCACGATATGTCCAACACGTTCCTTTGATATCTTTATGAAATTCCTTTTTATCCATTTTTTCAAACTAACAAAAAGTTGCTTCACTAAAAATGCTATAACTCACATACTAATAGTGCAACAGCTGTCAAATTTATACACGTGTCTTTTGAAGGTTAGGGCCAACTAAAAATCATATGGAGTTAATACTAGTAGTGCCCTCTATGTGTCCGCCTACGAACATTTCAGCCCACGTGTTATATATATATGTCTTCATGTTAATTAGAAAAGAAGTTGGAATAAAAATAGTTTTAGTTAGGAACCACAAGAATACTAGACTATTCAAAAGAAAAGAACATTAATTTTTATTAAATATTTCAAACACGCTTGCTCTCGATATAGTGCTTATAAGCAAACAAAGCTATAAGGCTGAGGTTTTTGAAGCAGGTGGAATATCTCTCATGGACTAGCCCTTGCAACTGTAATGACTGTTATAATATGTTCAGCATAAATTATTATGCATGAATATTTTTACTTTGTTCAAAAGAGTAAAATTAAAAGAAGACACAGCTTTTTTTGTCAGATAATCAGATTCTTTGAGAATCAATAAAATGCTATTTTCTGGACAAAAAAAAAATGTTTGCTGTTCATTTAATTCTGTGGATTTTTTCAGTGAATTTAAGAGCCTGTTTATTCGTATTATTTACAAATAAACTTTTTCTTATGCATCTTATGTTTTTTATTTAATTGTTAAAGAAAAGACAAAAAATAGAATTTTTCAATAATGCATTAACTTTTAACTATAAATTGTGGCAACATGTGTTAGCGTTCGCATAATAGATGGTCAAATTGCATGGTGAAACCTTTTCTGATTTTCTTTCATAAAACAAGCATTTTCGTATCAGTTTCCTTGAAAGTACTGCCGGACAGCAATGTCCTTCCGTCATTTCTCATTCCTAAGTGAAACACAAGCTCTGCTGATGTCAAGAAAATATTTTTCACTTAATTTGTAAATTATTAAATTAATTTGTTTTACTAATTATTGCCGTAATTTTTTTCAAGAACATGAATTATAAGAATTATAAATAAAAATTATAGAATTATAATTAAAAAGAAATATAATTAAGAATTATAACTAAGAACTAGAATTATAATTGAAAAAAAAAATTACTTTCATAAACAAATTTTAATTTTAAATTTAAATATTATTCTCAAATATGAAATTCAATTGAATTCAATTGTAAGTCAAATATTTGTGATAAAAAGAATAAAACAAAAGTATTTTTCACTCTCACAGCCAATCACAGGGACAACAAGATTACTACGTCATGATTATTTGCTTATTTATAATTTGCAATACCTCTAATAAGAATAAAAGTTCTTGAATAATTTCTGGTTGCCTGGCAGTAGCATTCCGTAGTTTATATAATCAATGACAACACAGATGTCATTATTTTGACGATTAGTTATCATTGTTTCTATGGCATAGAATGTAGAATGGAGAAAATAATTAGTATTAATAAGATTTGAGAATTAGTATTTATGACGATTTTTGTGACACAGAATATAGAATAGAGAAAACGATTTCTTACAAAAATAAAGAAGGAATAAAAGCAGACGAAATATAGATTCTTCTTATAACTAAGAATAAAAGTTTTCTTCTAATTATTTTTTAATGTTCATTTTTCAGAATTTCTATTCCAAAGCACACAAATTATCGTTCATTTTAGATGTCTGATTTCATAACGTTTGAAAAAAAAAAATCTCAATTTCGGAAATAAGTGATCAAAAAAAGTTTTGTGAAAAATGGAACTTATTTTTAAAAAAATAAACAAGTTAGAAAAAAAATTTTTAGATAATATGAAATTTCAAAATCGTTCAGCATGTGTTTATAAAAAATTTTTTTCTTTCTGTATTCAAAACCATGAAAAATATGCTTAAGAAATCAGTACGCTATATTATAAAGTAAATGTTTTAAAGCTGTTATTTATGGAAATTTATTTTGATTTTATTTATGGCAAATTTTATTTGTGGGAATTACAATGTCTCTAAAATACCACATTTGACATTTATTAAAATTTTGCTGATCTTATATAGAAGTTTGCACGTTAAGATCGAAATGGTACACCAAAAAACTTTTCTTAAGTATATTTTAGCTAAGTAATAGTATTATGTGTTGATAAAAAGTTATTTTGCATACAATTACTATGAAAACAATACTAAAATCTTAAAATGTTATTCTTCACTGAACATGCTCTTATTTGGTTAAGAAAAAAAATTGCTGGACTTTAACATGATGAGCTATCACGTTACGTATGCAAAAATATCTCGAGTAAAAATGTTTTGTCGCCTTATCTATTATATATAATATTATATTAATATATAAAGTCAGTTATTTTATCAATAACGGATAAAGTCAATTCAAGAGTTAAAATATGTTTATGGCATATAGTTTAATTTATTATTTCACAGGATAATGAACCTCCGTTGAAGTGTAAAGTCGTACAGAGGTGCAGTTGTTTTGAATTGTCTTTCCATACACGGGCTATCCAAAGAAAAAGAATGTTTGGAAGGTTGAGCTAAGAAGATGAAATTAATTTCAATGTACAGACTATTCAGAGGGAAAGAATGTTTGGAGGTTTTGCAAAAAACATTTTCAATGCCAAAAATGTGCAATAGAGTGAAAAAGAGGCCTTAAAAGTTATGCAGAAATACTGCAAATTTTGTAAAACAGTAAAGAAGAGCTCAATTAACAAACCTTATATGAATCTAGATAATATTTTTCCAGTTGTGTTTTTAATTTTTTGTTCCTTCATTGTATTCATCACAGTATAATTGTGTTATTATTATAGTAACATAATTATAACAGCAAACAATATTAATTGCAGTAATAAACCGTATAATTTTTTAATACTATTCTTACTTCAAATATAATATTCTTTATAATAGGGTAACAAAGAATCCACACTAATTCGTACCTTTTCAGAGTAAGATCTTAAGTAGAAAAGTAGAATTCATTCGATAGCTTGGGAAAAAAAATAATCTAATCCGCTGGTGAAGAGATTGCCAGTGTTGTGTTTACACAGTCTCACTTAATGGAACAAGAATAATTTCCACCATCCTTCGTAACGACATTCTAGGGCCTTCGAAAATCACAAGCTTTTCCAAGAACGACCACAGCGTCGTGTCGTGACGGTTGGTCATCATCATTACCAGAGCACAAGACCAGAACGATTCGAAGCACGGCATTCTGCAGAAATGGTTTCTTCTTCTTCCAGAACAGAAAATAATTTTCGTTCTTCCTGTCGTGAATAAGAACATTTTTTTTAAATTCTATTTTTGACCTTCCACGGAAGATTTTTCTTTCACTTCAGTTTGTTTAAAAATATCGTTTTCGTAAAATATATTTTTCTAAATTTAGTTTTCGTTTTTGATATCGTCTGATTTTATAGCAGGAAAAAAATATCGTTTGGGCTACCAAAAGATATTTCGTTCAAAAATAATATTTTTCGCCGTTGACTGAGTAAACAACAAAGGAACAGAAAAAGTGAAAAAGGAATTGAGTTACGCCCTGTTTCGATAAGAATTTCATTCTTCTCTAAACAGCTAGGATCTCCTTTAGCGCGAGAAATACATTATGCATTATTTGAAATATAAAATGAAAATATTTAGGATAAATAAATAGTGTTTTTCCGTCATAAAACTAAATAATATGCATTTTTATTTTACTTTTAAAACTAATCCTTTTCTATAGTATTCTAAGCAAAATAAATTTTTCACCAATATTAACAATATATATATATATATATATATATATATATATTTTCAATTAATTTTGTTGCAAACCTATATAAAATAAATATTTATTTCATTGTAATATTTATAATTGCAAGAAATTAAAAGATTTTCTTGTCGTGAAAAATAATAACAATAAAATTCTTTTCGGAGTAAAACATTTTGCTCCATTCCAAAATCAACTTGAAAATATGCATTTACTTATATTTATCAAAAATAAAATTTATTTATAACTTATATTTATATGTATGTGATTTATATATTTACTTATATTTATCTGCTTTTCTCACATCTTCATCTTGGATTAGGCTTGTAAAATATTTTTTAAAATTTTCATTAAAAATGTTAAATATTTAATCATTTGAAATAATAATTTTTTTTCTCAATTTTTGTTAGCTTAATATGCAATACAGCAAAAATTATTCTATTTTGTAGTGTGCAGGTTGTCCAACCAGATTGTAGCTGGGTGTGGTTGGGTTGAGATACTTGAGGCAGAGGTTTGAGAATTCCCAGCTTTATTTACACAAGCACGAACACCACGCACATACAATTAGTGTGTGTACAATATTCAGCTCATTTAAAGTAAAAGACAAATAATTATAGCTTCCATGAAAGGACTCTCCTTCTTAGCCGAAAAACCAAAACTCGGCTACAAACAGAATTATGCGACGTTTACTTTCTCCGATTGAGAGTCTGCATACCAAATAATACGCAGGATTGAGCTAAATATATTTACTTTCTGGGTGAGAGACTATAAACAACTAAACGTTTCTCGTTGGGAAAGCAGGGATGCATCCTTCTTCTAGGGTGAGAGTCTCGAGGCCGACTGAGCATTTCCCCCTGAATGCCACAAGGGGCGCTCTTGCCAGTATGTAGGAGGCGGCAGGGTTACAACATATAAAATTAAATTTTCATGCTTTCACATATATCTTGATTCATTTTTCATTCATACTAAAGCGTTTGTATTTAATTTTTAAAAAATTGCAATACCCTATTTTCACTTAACACAAGATGATGTCTGAAAAAGACTTTTCATCAAATATTTTAAAATAACAATGCATAAATGTCTGCATATATCTGTTTAAATCATATTAATAAATCATAATTATGACTTAATTATTGATTATTGTTTTTTAATATTAATAAATAATAATGAATAGTAATAATAATATAAATATTATTATTTATTAATATTATTTATTTATTAGGATTATTATAATTGTTGATTAATATCATAATAACTAAACAATAATCATGCAATTATTTATAATCTGCCAAAATACATATAACAGAGGTTGTAAAGAAATATTTAAATAAATAAAAATTGTAAATGAACATGACAATCAATTGTGACTTGCTTCAAAGGTTCTGCTTTACTAAATAAAAAAAAAGTGAGTTTAAAAGAGCGACATTTAAAAATATGTAGACTCATTATTTTACCAAAACAACAATTAGAATACAAATTTATTTAATTTTAATATTATTTGAGATTGTTTGCAACGACATCGGGCAAATGATGGCAAAACAAAGATTCTTTAAACTCCGTTTCCGCTTGAAAAGATAAAAACTTTTTCTTTCCTTTTCAAATCTACACAAATGAATTCAGTTTTTTAAAAAAATGACCCATAAACCATGACATAGTAACACAAAATTCATTTGTTTACAAAACATTTTCATTATAAAATCTTAAAAATATAAAAATTCAATTACATATTCGCATCTATTTCAGGTTTACAAAATCTCATTGTTCGCTTCTTATTAATGTCTTCGGTCAGATTTCATGAGATTTCAAAATTCATTCTTCAGTTTGGTATAAAAGTCTCACTTTTGTCAGCAAATTCACACTGGCAGCAATTGCTTTCGAGGTATCCACTATTTACTATTCCAATCCAAACTCAATTTGTAAACATGCATTTCCTTACTATTAGCTGCTTGATAGTTTCTTTCATCGTCATCTGTAACTATGCGTCAGCCAATGGGGAGTTAGAAGCAAGGCATCATCACCATCATGATGATCACCATCATCACGATCACCATGACCACCATCATCATGACCACCATGACCATCACCACGACCATCATCATGATCATCATGATCACCACGACCACCATCATCACGATCACCATGGTCACCACCATCATCACTAAAGATACTCAGAATACCAGTTGCAACTCTCCAAGCCAGCTGCATATATTGTTGATCTTTTTATACAATGTTCATGTAAATCTGACGAGGTTTTTATGAGCTGTTCTTGTAATTAAATGAAATTAAAATGCTCATTGATTTCTTCAAACTTATTTTGAGTTACTCTAGTTTTTTATTGAAATATTATATATATTCTGAAATATATTTTTGTAATTAATAGAAGGAGCTAAAAATTGAAACTTCAATTAATTTACTTACAAAATGCTTTAACTAAATGTCAACCAATTTTTTTTTCTCCATTTATGTATCTTGTTATCATTTGATGTCATCAATATAAATCTATCTATAAAAAGTTTTTAATAATTTAAACTTTAATTGGAAATATTGATCACAAAAATTCCTACAATAATTTTAAAAATTTTTCCCCTTACTAAATAAACATTATAACTTATAGCATTTAATACTGCTCGTATCATAAAAGAAATATATTACAGAATGTTAGATAATATGCGTATATATATAAGAAGCATGTTTTATGTTTTTACAATTAAAAAATATGACGTTGTTAGAATTGTACAGAAATCTTTCCAAATAATAATAAGCAGTAGTTCTGAAACCAAATGGCTGTTTTCCATTTTAATTCCAAACCTTTATTAGCTTCTTGCAATTAACTTTATATACATATTTATACAACTGTAATTTGCCTCATTTACCGTCTAGAATAAATATACAAAGAAACTTGTACTTTTCTGACTTATTTTAGTGCTTTTACGCTTGTCTTATGATGTCTTCTGAAGCCTCACTTATATTTTATGGGAACCTCAATTATTCAGTTAATAACTGATTGGCTTTTCCTAAGCATTATAATCTACCCATTTCTAGCAACTTCTACCTCAAATTAAATCATAATCACTATTTAGGTTAATTTTAACTTAGATCTTGGCATCCAGTCGTTGTTGTCAATCGTTTTAAAAAAAAAAAATTATGTTTATATTTATAGACATAAATTTTTTTTTTCTATTTAAGTACGCCAGCTACATTTTTGTTCATTTAGCTTGGTACTTGATACAGTCCAATTTATAGTTCTTTCATACTTCAACTTGGTTTTTTTTTTCTATCTTTATCAAAACAAATTATAACATTTGTATTAAAATAAAAATCATTTTCATTTCGAGTTAAAACGAAAGTAGGAAAAAAAATATTCTAGATAATTAAGTTTTCATGAATGAATGGAGAAACGCTAACATAAAGGGCGTTAAGAGGAAACTAAGAAACACTAAAAATTCCTCTGTTTAATTTAAATCGAATAAGCCAAACTTGCGTAACATTTAAGAACAGCGTTGAAATGGTTTCAATCTTTAAATAGCCATGTATAATCTGATAAAGCAAGAACAAACTTTCTTTTTTGAGCATTTATTTTAAATTGGTAAGATTAAAGCATTGTCATGTTTGTCAAAATACGAGAATGCCAATTTGTTTATACAATAGCTTTGTGTCCTTAAATACTTCAATATATGCGATCATTAAATACTGTTTAAATAAAAGAAAAGTTTGACATTACTTCTTGTAAAAATAAAAAAAAAATTATCTGGGAACAAAGAGCAGCATTAAATTTGAGTTCTGCAGACCGCATACAAACAAGACTCCAGACGAGGCAATATACATTACATACTTAAACATTAATTGTCTATGAACAACCGTCTTGCTTACAAACAAGAGTCCAGACAAGAAATGTACATTACATAAATATACATTAATTGTCTATAAACAAACAAGAAACGTTAAATTAGGGTTCCACAGACAGTCTTGCTTAGACGAGGCAATAAATATACATTACATAAATATACATTAATTGTCTATAAACAAACAGAAACGTTAAATTTGGTTCCACCAAACATGAGTCCAGACGAGGCAATATACATTACATACTTATACATTAATTATCCGTGAACAAACAGTAATATTAAATTTGGATTTCACAGACAGTCTTGAATGCAAAGAAGAATCCAGACAAGGCAATATACATTACAAACTATACATTTAATAATGTACAAAACTTATCTGGTGTATTTAAACAAAAATTTGAATAAGCCTCAAGGTGACGTTTCAATGGGTAAGATTTTCTTGAATTTCAGTATTTCTATTATTAGTTATGTTCAAAAACATAAACTCTCATCACTCGGAATGTTGTTGGGATATGCATTTGAAAGAGTCAGTAAAAATAGATAGTTAAATCTTGATTACATGTGTTCGTATCTTATGAAGAAAATCAAGTATCACCGTGTTCCCGAATATTATTGACTATGTTGATTGCCAGATAGCAGTATAAATTTTCTTCCGAGGGATGGTCCGGATAATGTAAAAGTGGCTGTAACAGCTGGGCAATCAAAGACATAATGAGGAGTAAGCTCTACATCAGGGCAGTTGCCACGTTTTTTATATTTTAACTGCTTAATCTTGGTAATTAATAATAATAAAAAAAATCAAAAAATGAACAAATTATAAACTTACAAAATTTACAAAATAATGAAATCTTAACTGTTTTGCAGATACTGCCACAAACAACAATAAAAAATGAACTTAATGAAGAATACTTTTAACTGCAATGTCTTGCTGGTGATTTTGTGATGAACTTGAATTAATTCAATTTTCACTACAAACTTTATTACAAGAAGATCTTATTTAGAATATGATTCAGATTATACCTTTAGACAACCTCTAGACAAAACTTTTCTTATTACAAGAAAATCTTATTTAGAATATGATTGAGATTATACCATCAATCAATAGCACGACAACCCAAGGGTGTGCCAATGCTTTCCTTTGAAGAGATTTCCATGCATTCCTCTAGGTGACAAGGGTCCTCAATTCTTAACCTTTAGTACAGCAAAATCTTTTACAACAGCGACTATTCTGTGGTTACATTACATGGATTAACTAATATTTAAATCCTAATTACAACTAAAATTTTGTATATTTTCTGGCTAAAAATTGTGTATTTTATGTGAGATAATTTTTTTATCTCATCTTAAATGATATTAATTGTTTAATGCTGTGCCATGTTTACAACATTCCACATAAGGAGAAGACAATTCACGGAATGTCTTTTCGCCATTCTATAAAAAGTTTTCCAAACCAGAAAGAGTCTCTGTAATGACCACAAGTGTAATTGACTTGATGGTTCGTCATCATCATTATTTCCAGTGACACAAAAATACTAGTTTTAGAAAAGTGCTTTTTTTCCAGCAAAAAAAAAGATTTTATTGGTTCGAGTCATGAATAAACAATATTATTTTCATTGCAGAAATTTTTGTTATTAAATTAATTTTTTTTTTTTTTTATTAAATCTCTGATTTTGAATAATATTTTATTCATTTTAAAGAAAAACCAGGAAGTGTATATTCATTATGAGGGTTAAAAATGATAAATAAATAGTGAGTTCTGAAACTAAATAAAAAATTTTTTAAATTTTTGAGTACAAATAACACGTTGTTAAATTTTTTTTGTGCAAATAAACGCATGATGTTAAAAGTTATAATTTTTTTTTACCAATGCTAAAGGTTTAATTTTAAACATCAATAATTGCTGGCGAAATGTTAAATAAAAGAATGAAAATTCTAAAACTTAATTTCACGGGAAAAAAAACCGAAAGCGAAACAAATACTTTTATTTATTTTTATTTCTTTTATAAAATATATATATGATATGATTTAAATATTTATATGTCATATATATATATATAATTGCCATATATATAAAAATATAAATATCAGAATTGCTGCACGTATTAAATAAGAATTTATGAATAAGAATACGAATTTGGATTGCCCCTTTTATTTTAAATAGCATTCACAAAGGTCTAAATTTTTTTTTATAAAATATTCTAAAATAACATCATTAATGTTGAATAATTTAAAAATAAATAATGAATGGGGAATAATTTTAAAAAATTAACTTAACTAAATTTTTGTTATTGACAATGTTAAGTTAGTTTCAACAATTTAATTGAAAAATCAAAATTTCGCAACTAACTCATGGATGTAAAATAAAAAAGATAATACAGAAGTAAGACAAAAAAAAAGAATTTCTATTCAAAATTAAAAAATTAAATACTTACAGTGAAAAAATTTAAAATCTAAATTCAAGAAAGAAACTAGACGAAAACAAAACACATACATTTATATTTTTTTTCAGAAAGAAAAATTCATTTTACATTGAGCTTGAAGTATATTTTTTTATAGGATATAAAATATTTATACATGTATTCATGTTAATTTGAAAAAAACTTTAATAAAATATTATCCGTTAGGAAGCATAAGAATCTAGACAATACAAAAGAAAAGAACATTGATTTTTATTAAATATTCCAACCACTTTTGCTCTCAATATGGCACTTAATAAACAAACAAAGCTATAAGGCTGGTGTTTTTGAAGCAGATGTAATAGTTCTCATGGTCTAGTCCTTGGAACTACAGTTACTGCTGTAAAATATTTCGCATAAATGAATATTTTTCCTTTATTCTTTACGCGCAAAACACATATATTTAAATATTTTTATTTCTCAAATATTTTTATATCAATATATATATATATATATAAAATATATATATATATCAGAATGGTTGCAGGTATAAAATAAGAATATGGGAATACGAATACGAATTTGGATTTTGCTTTTTATTTTAAATAGCATTTACAAAGATCTAAATTTCTTCGAAAGAATATCAGATATTATTCTAAAAATATATCATCGTAAAAGGAAATAATTCAAAAAATTAACTTAAATTAATTCCTGTTATTGGCAGTATTAGTTAGTTCCACCAATTTAATTGAAAATCAAAATTGCATAGCTAACTCATGGATGTAAAATAAAAAGAGATTACAGAAGTAATAGTAAAAAAAAAAAAAAGAATTTCCGTTCAAAATCAGAAAAATTAAATACTTATAGTGAAAAATCTAAATTCACGAAAGAAACAGTCTAAAACAAAACAGATACATTTATATTCATTTAAAAAAAAAAAAAATTCATTTTGCATTGCAGATTCTTTTAAAGTATATAAAATATTTATACATGTCGTAATGTTAATTTGAAAAGAACTTGGAATAAAAATATTTTTATCAAGAGTACTAAACAATACAAAAGAAACTAACATTGATTTTTATTAAATATTCTAACCGCTTTTGCTCTCAATACAATACTTAACAAACAAAGCTATAAGGCTGATGCTTTTTGAAGCAGATGCAATAGTTCTCATGGCCCCCTTGGAACTACAATTACTGCTTTGTAAAATGTTTCGCATAAATGAATATTTTTTTCCTTAGTTCAAACGAGTAAAAATAAAAGAAGGCACATCTTAATAATCAGGTACTTTGAGAATCAATAAAAAGTTATTTTCAAGAAAAAAATGTCTGCAGTTCATTTAATTTTGAGAAGTTTTTCAGTGAATGTAAGAGCATGTTTATTTGTACTATTTACAAATAAACTTTTCCTTATGTATCGATGTTTTTCTTTTTAAATTTTTAAAGGAAAAAACCCAGATATTTGAATAATAAATTAACTTTCTCAAACTTAAACTGTGGCAATATTTGTTACTTGTTCATATAATGGATGGTCAGGTTGTATGGTGGGAGTTTTTCAGATTTTCTTCCATAGATACGCATTGGGGTGTCAGTTTCCCTTGAAAGTCCTGCCGGAAAACAATTTCACACCATCATTTCTCATTCATACTCACAGTCCAGCACATTAATGTGACATAAGTAAAAATAACCCATCACAAAAGAAGCTCATTGCATGTATGTAAAGAAAATATTTTTCCCTTAAATTTTTTTTTGCAATTTATTTGTAAATTATTAAATAAATTTGTTTTTTAATTAATGTGACAATAATTTTTTTCAAGAAAATATTTTTCATAAGATAATTAAAAAATAATTTCATCAATTAAATCAAAATTTTTCTTCTGAAGATGAGAAAATTAAAAAATTAATTTCATCAAATTTAATTTTAAAATTAATAAACTACACCTTTTAAAGTGTAAAAATCACATAGAGGATCAGTTGTTTTAATTTGTGTTTCAATACACAGACTATCCAGAGGGAAAGAATGTTTGGAAGACTGAATTAGAAGGTGAAATTAATTTCAAATAAATCTTATCCTGTATTTACTGTGGGGTAATACAATTCGAATCGGATGGCTGAAGTTGACAAATAAAGGGATTACATTAGATTTATATCAGTAAATTTACATAAGCTGTTATCAATTAAAAAAAAAGTACAGCAGGGTCAGGTCCACCAAAACTGGCTGCATCGAAAAGTTACTTTTGATTTTAATATAGCTTATGTAAACAAAACAAATTAAGTTTGATGGCGCTTTTTCATATAAAGCAATCACTCCGGTCATTTGCCACAATTCAAAATACTGACAACAGTAAAAATATAAAAATTTTTTACTTCTAACACTAGATTTATAAACTACTGTGAACTAAACTTTAACTAATTAAATTAACTATAAAAATATAAAAACAAAACTACTAAATTTTAAACCAAACAGCTAAACAAAACTACTAAATTTTAAACCAAACAGCTAAATTTTTTAAACCAAAAACTAGTTAACTAAACTATGTTGATACCATAAACTATACACAATCTAAACTAAACTAAAATTAGCAAATATATTCTAAAAATAATATTTTATGCAATTTTAAGTGACTTTTAAATGATTTGAAAAAAGATTTCATTATCAACTGTTTAATTTTAGAATAACTAATTGTTCCATTAAATATTTAAACTAAGTGCAGTTACCTTTTTAAAACAATTTTAATTTATGTCATATTTTATTTCATTTAATATTTAGGTATTAAATAATCAAACTGAATTAAACAACTTAAAACTAACGTACAGAGCTGAATGATTGTCTAAACAAAAATAATAATTGCATATATCATAATTAAAAACATACAACAACTGATGGACTAATTTATATTTTCAACTAATTTTAGAATAACCAACTATTTTAGAGAATAACTAAATGTTCCTAAAATATTTAGTTAAGTGTAATTAACTTTTTTAAATTTACTTTAATTGACCTCATCTTTCATTTCATTTAATATTTAGGTATTTAATAAGCTAACTGAATTAAATAACTTAAGGCTAACGTACAAAGCTGAATGATTGTCTAAAACATACGATTGCTAAAATATAACACTGATGGACTCATTCCTATTTTTATTCGGTAGTGAACTAAAAATCACGAATCATTATTAACTTGCTCTTTTAAATTAAATAATAATTGTAATTTTTATAATAAATCAGTGTTTTCTAATGTTTTTGATACGAATAGAAACGTATAACTCCAAAGTGAATGTTTGTATTTTTTTGAATATTTATTCTCTTCTCCAAAAACGCATGCCAAAATAAAATTTATTAGAACGTTTACTGACAATGTTTACTGAAGTCTAGCAACGATACATTATAACTCTTGGATTTAAATAAAAAATTGATTTGTTTTACTGAAAGAAAAAGAAGTTTATTTTACTCGTGCTAAAAGCAAACATAAAAGGCACTTTTATGCAATACAAAATTAGCTGAATAAACAAATCTGGTGAATAAACTTTTTTTTTTTTTTTCGAGAAACAGGTGCAACGGTTCCCATAGCTAGAAATTGAAGTAACTGACGATTTGTGTAATTTCATGGATAAATGGATACGGAGAAATTCATTTCTTAACTAGCAGATAAATCAAATTTATGTGCAGGGGAAAAAAATAAGATGTCTTAATTAATTAATTTTTTTTTGATATTCGTTTGTTTTATCATAAAAAAAAACATTTATTCTTTTTTAATTCGTATATTTGAAAATGTATCGAATAAGAATATATACGAGTATATGGTATAATTAAAAAAGAGGTTTTCTTTATTACAGAATTTGTTAGAAATCTCTGAGGTTTTGTAATATATTTTTAAATAATTCTTTCACTTGTGAAAAAGTGAAATGCCTTAGTTTCCCAAAATTATAAAGAATATATATTTAAGACAAGAATATATATATAGTTAAGAATAAGAATATATATAGTTTACAAATATATATAATTCAAAATACTGACACCAATAAAAAAACCCAACAAAATTTATATCTAAAACTAGTTTATAAACTGCTACGAATTAAACGTTAACTAATACTAAACTAACTATAAAAATATACTAAACTAAACTACTAAACTATAAACCAAAAACTAATTAACTATCTTTGTTTATGCCATAAACTATATTAAAATCTAAACGAAATTAAAACTGCTGAAGCATCTAAAAATAACGTTCTATTTAATTTTAAGTAACCTTTAGAAAATGATTTCATTATTCTCTATGAAGAGTTTATTTTTAGAAAAACTAATTATTTTAGGGAGAAACTAATTATTTCATAAAATATTTAAATAAGTGTAATTACCTTTTTTAAAAGCGCAAACTTTTTTTTAATTGACCTCCTTTTTTTATTTCATTTAATATTTAGGTATTTAATAATCTAACTGAATCAAACAACTGAACTCTAATTTATAAAACTGAATGGTTGTCTATACAAAAGTAATGATTCAATATATCATAATTAAAAACAAAACCCTGGAATAATTATAAATTTCTTTTTAAAATTTAAAAGATTATTTTTAAAATTTAGTAAAGTAATGCAATTTAAATTTAATAACTTAATTTTGAAAATTTAAAAGACTTATTAATTTCGTTGTATTTTTATTTGGTACTGAACCGAAAATCATGAAGCATTATTAATTAGTTCTTTTAAATTAAATAACAATTGTAATTTTTATAATACATTCAGTGTTTTTTTATATATGAATAAAAACGTTTAATTCCAAATTGAATGCTCGTATTTTTTGGAATATTCATTCTTTTCTTCAACAAAGCATGCCAAAGTGAGATTTATTAGAATATTTACTGACAGTGTTTACTGAAGTCTGGCAACGATACATTATAACTCCTCGATTTAAATAAAAACTCGATTTATTTTACTCAAAGAAAAAGAAGATTATTTTACTCGTGCTAAAAGCAAGCATAAAAGGCACTTTTATGTAATATATAATTAACTGAACAAACATATCTCGCGAATAAACTTTTTTTTTTTTTTTCGAGAAACAGGTGCAACCGTTCCCATGGCTAGAAATTGAAATAACTGACGATTTGTGTAATTTCATGGATAAATGGATGCGAAGAAATTCATTTCTTAACTAGCAGATAAATCAAATTTTTGCGCCGGAAAAAAATTAAGAATGTCTTAATTGATGAATTTTTTTCATGATATTCGTTTGCTTTATCATAAAAAATTGAATTCATTATTTTTTTAATTCTAAGTTTTGGAAATGCATCGGATAAGAATATATATAGTTTAATTTAAAAAAATTTTTTTTTATTAAGGAATTTGTTACAATTATTTGAGGTTTTGTAATATATTTTTAAATAATTCTTTGACTTGTGAAAAAGTTAAATATTTCAGTTTCCCCAAAATTATAAAGAATATATACATTTAGTATAAGAATATATATAGTTTAGAATAAGAATATATATAGTTTAGAATAAGAATATATATAGTTTACAAAATATATAGTTCAAAATACCATAAAAAAAAAAAAAAAAAAAAAAAAATTATATCTAAAACTAGTTTATAAACTACTACGAATTTAACTTTAACTAATACTAAACTAATAAAAATATACTAAAATAAACTACTAAACTATAAACCAAAAAACTAGTTAACTATCTTTGTTTATGCATTAAACTATATTAAAATCTAAACGAAACTAAAACTGGCAAAGTATCTTCTAAAAATAAAGTTTTATGCAATTTTAAGTACCTTTTGACAAAGGATTTTATTGTTCTCTATGAACAGTTTATGTTTAGGATAACCAGTTAGTTTAGAAAATAACGTTTCATAAAATATTTAGGTAAAGGAAATTACCGTTTTTTAACTCACTTTAAATGACCATCTTTTATTTCATTTAATATTTAGGTATTTAATAATCTAACTGAATTAAACAACTTAACTCGAACGTATAAAAGCAGAATGATAGTCTATACAAAAGTAACGACAGCACATATCCTAATTAAAATATACAACGGATGAAGTCATTCCTATTTTTATTTGGTACCGAATTAAAAATCACGAAGCATTATTAATTACTTTTAATAAATAATAATTGTAATTTTTAAAATACAATCAGTATTTCCTAATGTTTTTTATATGAATAGAACCGTTTTATTCAAAAGTGAACGACTGTATTTTTTGGAATATTGTTTCTATTCTCCAAAATTTATTAGAACGTTTTTCGACAGTGTTTACTGAAGTCAGGCAACGATACATTATAACTCTTGGATTTAAATAAAAAATCGATTTGTTTTACTCAAAGAAAAAGAAGATTATTTTAGTCGTCCTAAAACAAACATAAAAGGCACTATCTAATACATAATTAACTGAACAAACAAATCTCGCGAATAACCTTTTTTTTTTTCGAGAAACAGGTGCAATGGTTTCCATGGCTAGAACAAGAAGTAACTGACGATTTGTGTAATTTCATGGATAAATGGATACGGAGAACTTCGTTTCTTAACTAGCAGATAAATCAAATTTACGGACCGGAAAAAAAAATTTAAAATATCTTAATTAATAAATTTTTTTCATGGTATTCGTTTGATTTATCATAAAAAAATTTGAATTTATTCTTTTTTTAATTCTAATTTTTGAAAAGGTATCGGATAAGAATATATATAGTTTAATTAAAAATAGAACTATTTTTAATTAATGAATTTGTTACAATTCTCTGAAGTTTTGTAATATATTTTTAAATAATTCTTTCACTTGTGATAGTTAAATACTTCAGTGCTTAAGATAAACTTAAATACTTAAATACTTATTTATTTTTCCATTCAAATAAATGGGCTTATGTCCTTGATTTAAATATCCTCATATTAGTCACAACATTTTTTTTTATTGTACAAACATAGCGTTTCTATAAAAAATAAATTAGTGTAATTCTTATTTACATCACTTTAAAATTCTTTAACTGAATTATTTCTAGTGCCTTTATATTGCCAATCAACTGTATCCAAATTTGCAGATCCAAAGAGCACTATTTCCACTTCGATGAACAAGATCTTTTTAAGTAAAAACTAATTGATTGACGCCATTTAAAAATATTGCCATTGTAGACAACAATGACATAGAATTCTGAAGCAACCCTATCCGAACACAATTAGAAGTTTAAAGTTATTCTTTCACATTTTACTTTTACTTTTGATCTTATTGTTTATCTGATATACCGGTACTTACAAATACTGATTGCAAAAATCTCTGAATGGCTCACTATATAACGCTCTACTCTCCGGACAACAAGTTACTTCGGATATTGAATTCCTTGGCTATCTTACCTTTCATTGGTTTGTTTGAAACATTCACCAGAAAAACAAAATGCATTCCTTACCATCATCTGCTTGATTGTCGCCCTCATTGTCATCTGTGACCATACCTCAGCTACACCTGATGGCAACTTAGAAGCAAAGCATCACCACCATGACCATCATGACCACCATGACCATCATGACCACCATGACCATCATGACCACCATGACCATCATGACCACCATCATCATGATCACCATGATCACCATGACCACCATCATCATGATCACCATGACCACCATCATCACGATCACCATGATCATCACGATCATCATGACCATCATCATCATGGTCATCACCATTAGAAGTCCTAGAAACGTCTGTTGAAGATCTCGATTTGGACTGCTTGTATCTATGTTAAATAACTGTCCAATATAGTTTCCAACTGTAACTGGATAAAAATAAATTGAATTTTACTAAAACCATGTTTGTGTGAAATTTAACAGCAAAATTTTCACGTGTATAGATTTTATAAATTAATGTTTCTTAATTAAAAAAAAAATTTCCCTGATGATTGGTTTTCAAATAATGATGGAATAGTTTTGAAATAGTTTGATTTACTAATATTAATTGTGGCCTTAATTTTGTAACCTTAAAATTAACATTAATTTTTCACATCGCTATTAGAAATCCTACAAATGTCGGTTGCAGATCTCGATTTGGACTGCCTTTATCAATCTAAAGCTGCATTAAATAAATGTCCAATGGAGTTTTCAATCAGTAACTGCATCAAAATAAATTTAATTTTATTAAAACAATATTTGTGTGAATTTTTACAAATAAAAGAACTTTAATAGTAAAATTACCACCTCTACAAATTTTATAAATTAATCTTTCTGAATTAAAAAAAATTCCCTGATGATTCGTTTTCAAATAACGGTGGAATAGTTTCCAAATAGTTTGTTTTACAATTTTTAATTGTAAATTATTTTATTATAATTTACCTAATATTTATATTTTACTGAACAAATATCAGATAATGGTTATTTTATATTATCGGTATTTATATATCCTTTTTATTATAACTATTTAAATTACACGTTAACTACATAAATCATAATATTGTGAAGAATAAAACTAACTATATTGTGTAGAATAAAAAATATATCTAAATTACAATGCCTAAGTACAATTAATTGCACAAAAAATAGTACGTAAAATAATTAAATAATACTAATTATAAATAATTATAATTATAATTTATTGTGCAACCAGTATAAAATTGTGTTTCAGTAAAATTAATGATCATTTATTGAAATTACTACGTAACTATAAAAATTTATTGCTGTTTATCATAATTTTATTTCATCTTTTAATTTGTAAATAGGTATAAATGTATATTATTGTTTAAGTACAAAAACTATGCTTAAGTACACTAGTATACGAAATCTTTAAATAAAATACTCAGTGCACATAAAATCGTTTTAAATGAAAACTGATGAAAAATTAAATTTCTTTATTTTTATGGATCCATTGTAATGGCTTAAAAATATCTACGATTTACATTAATGGTAAAATAGAATTTTAATTCATATTCCGAGCAAATAAATTAATAGTACTTATTCAAAAACGTGTAAGAAACTCATAAGTAAAGCTTGCTATTCATCCATTTTATGCATTATTTGCATTAAAAAAATTATATATAGTATTACTGGCGATATCATTAAATTTACGCTCATTATAAACGTTTTTATCCTTTTTTTTATAATTATTCACTTTTGTAAATTGATTTTTATTTCATTCCTTAAAATTTTTTCCTGTATGTCTGGCTGGGTACATAAACGGACAAGACATTCATTTAAATGTCTTAACAAATTTGTCTATCAACGAAATATAACATTTCTTAACATAATATCAAAATGTAATATCCACGAATTATAAAACCTTCACTAAAAAATGCAAAGTATTACTTACTAACAAATCTATTTTGAAGATATGGAATTAAAAATTAGTTTCAAAGTTTATTTTAACATGGAGAAGAAATTTTAAAAATGAAATATTTTAATAACTCCACTATTTGTTCATCTCGGCTTTTCTCAATGAAATATAGAAAGAAGTAAATAAATATAATAGAAAAAAATAGAAAACTAAATAAATATAAATAATATATAAATATAGAAAAATATATAATATAAAATATAGTACAGAAAATTAATAACATTGTATTGAAAATAAATATTAGCCATTCAGAGCATGAAGTTAATAAAAAAATAAATAATATGGATATCACTTGCTTTATTATCTATCTTTCTATCTATTTCTCTCTTTCTCTCTATTTATTTATCAAAGTTTGTGTGTGTTCGCTTATGCGCATCTCAATTTGTATCCAAAATTTTCACCAAAATTTTCCAGAGTACTTCTTATTCAATGTCTAGAGCAACTGAAAAAATTGCATTAATATTAGTTAAGAAATTATCCAATTAAGTTTCGCGCCAATTTGGCTACTTGATGTTGTTGGCGAAATTTTCATGACTGACATTGTATTTAACGCTGTTGTTACACTCTGAACTAGATCAGCCGTGCTCAAAATCTAACAAACAAATCAAAAATGAAATCTCTTTTTTATTTATAAGGGATATCTGTAACGTTTTTCCGTTGGTATAACGAGAGTTCCAACCCAATATAATTTCTTCGGGCACATTCGTTTAAAATTGCTGTGACATTATGTTAGTACAGCTCAGCAGTTCCACTGAGGTACAGCCTTAGTTACGCTGCATTTGTTACATGTCTGTCGTTCAGGTATCGAATCTGTATAAATCTACAATCTTCAATTTCTGATTTTCGGAGGGGAAATTTTAAGGTGTAAATTAATCATAAATATTTCGATATTTTTAAATATTTTTTTCTAATTTGATTTTTCCCTTAAAAGGGCTGCAAGAAATTTGAAATAATATTTACTTTTACAATAAAACAGAAATTAGAAAAAAATTGAAGGCATAATCTGAATAAAAGTAAAATCTTTTGATGTATATTTAAAATGAATTTCATGAATTTCAATACCTTTGTATTTGTAATTGAATTGCAGTTTTTTATTTTTAATAAAAAAGTCATGCACAAGAAAATTGTTTTTTAAAATATTCTCAGTTTAGGGGAACAGCTTTTTTGGTATTTTATTTACAAGCAAAATGATTTAAAATACAATGATATATAAAGCTTTTTTAAAAAAGCAGCTAAAAAGACGTTTACTATAGAGAACACAATTTTTATTAGCCTGACTCGTGGCTCAGTGGTAACGTGCGCCACTGATGAGCATCTTTTTTTGGCTGGCGACATTGTTATAGACACTGTTTAAAAACACGAGGAGATTCGATGGCGTTTGGGATGGTCATCATCTTGCCTCATTCGTCGAAATATCGGCTGAGAGTTTTCTGGGTTTATTCCCATACGATACGTAAATGCGGGATAGTTCACCCTAAAAGTCCTCCTGGAAGGCACTGCCTCCTTTTTCGGCGATACGCGATGTCATGTCAGATTTCATTTGGCTGCCTCCCCTTTCAGTCCTTCCATGAGAACATACGGGTTCATGGAATTGGATTAGATGTTTCTGTCCACCAAGTGGGATAATAAGCCCATTTTATGCCTATAAGTCTATCTTTAATGTAATTTTTGTCTTATATAATGCCTTTGTGTGGTTTAATTCTAAAAACAAGTTATATAAAAAAAAAAATTTAAGTCAATTCCTACTTTTTTTTTCTCTATTATGCAGAAAGTCCTTTGTAAATAATTTTATTCATTTTTTTTTAAGTTTATCTGGCGCCATCTATTAATAGATACATGCAACTTAAATCTAAAAAAACTAAAATTAATGAATTAAATTTAATGAATGAATTAATATTTGAAAAAACTATATTAACATCCAGTGTCATCCACTACAAGTCCAAAAAAATGTATTTGAACTTGAGTGGATGAATAAAAAGTATTTTATAAACGATTGAAAATTTGATCAAGATATATATAGGGAGAGTGGGAGCTAATAGAAGGAATTGAAAAAGGTCTTATTGTATCAGATAATTTTGTCCATTTTCTGTTTACAATATGCAGTATTCAGATATATTTACTTTTACATATTTTTTTTTTTTACCTCTGTCGTATTTATGTTAATCTCTAAGTAACTTTTATTGGAACAAGTAATTGTCTAATTTCTCTCTTTTTGTGATACATTTCAATTGTTTAATTCTATAATGGAAATCCTATTCTATCAATTTTTTTGTTTTAAAAAAAAATCATCATTCAGATGTTTCTACTTTTACGTTATGCTTGTTTCATCTGTGTCTTAGTTATGTTAATCACTTAACTCACTTTTATTGAAACAAATAATTGAGTAGTAACAATAAAATAAGTTGTTGAATTTAATTCAAGACGTCTATTGAATCAAAATGCAAAATTACATCAACTTTAAGCAATATGTTAGGGGCAAAAGATAAATTTTTTATAGTTTGAATTTCATTCTTTATAACATTAATTTTTTTAACCTTTTATTAGAATAAAAACTTACAATAAAATGTTTAAAAAACTTTCTTTTCTTAAATTTTATTCTTACAATAAAATTTGCAAAAAAAAAAATCATATTGAGGAGTTTGATAGAAATGTATTCATAATGGAAATGATTCATGGATAGATCTCATTTCAATTTGAATCTAATTTTCTACTGATTGGGTTTATGAAATATCCTCAAAATAGGTTTATGAAATATCTGAAACAATGCCCCTTATTGGACAAAAGCAACAATCTTGTCTCATACTCTTTATACAAAAACTAAAAAAAGTCTTGTTACAAAAAATCATTTGCCAATACACAAATACAGCTAGTGAAAGTACATAACACTGGTTTACATAATTTTAACGTTCTCAAACTGATACATTTCGAGTTTCGTCACGTTACCATCAAACAACTCCATACAAATCAGCAGATCCAAGAATTTTCCATTTACACTTGAATAGAAAAATCTTTTTAAAGGATCAAGCTTAAAAAATAAAGCATTGAACCATGACATAGAAACTTGATTTTTGTTTTGGCTTGCTTGCCTAAAATTAAATAATAATAATAATACTTCTTGCTCTTCTAAAGTAACAGTTTTTAAAAAAAAAATATTTCTTAACTTTATTTTTACTTTTGATGTCATTGTTTACTTCAAAACCAAGAAATCACATTTATTTGTTGCAAAAATCGCTGTCTGATTTACTATATAAAGCAACCATCTTGACACGATAAATCACTTGGGATATTTCCTACTTTAGATATATTATCATTAACAGGTTTATTCAAACATACACCAGAAAAAAATGCATTCTCTTACCATTTTCTGCTTGATTATCTCTGTCCTCCTCATATGTGACTATGCCACGGCAAAACCTGACGACAGCCTAGAAGCAAGACATCATCATCATGATCACCATGACCATCATCATCACGATCACCATGACCACCATGATCACCATCATCACGACCACCATGATCACCATCATCACGATCATCATGATCACCACCATCACGATCATCATGATCATCATCATCATGGGCATCACCATTAAAAATATTACAAATGTCATTTGCAAATCTCTACTTGGGCTGCTTACGCCAAAATTTATAACTGGTTGATTTCTTTTGTTATATAAAGTTATTATAGTAATTGTCTAATGGAGTTTTAAATTTGCAACTTGATGAAAATAAAATAATTTTATTGAATTTCTGTGTATGTTTGATTAAATTTTTAATACTACTAAATTTCTTTAATAACAACAAATGTACGGTAAATATGGAATTTTGAAATTGAAATTTATTATTTAAAAATTATTTCTAATTTTACTAATTATGATGTACTAGTTGATAAAAGAATAATGTCAGAAGAGACATGTTTTGAAGACCTAACATCTCTTATACATATAATATTTTTAAGGGATATTTTCTTTTAATTGCTAGATCTATAGAAAATATAATTAAATGTAAAAACACTATATGCTCTTTACATAGTCCTAAGGAAAAATAATTTAGTCCTCAGAAAAAATATGAATTTTCAAAAATGCTATCTATCAAAGAACAAACCATCAAAAGAATAAATATATGCTCAGAATAATTTAGCGCATACAAATATCTTTAAAGATATTTATAATTTACATTAAATATAAGATGATAATTTTTAATCATATTAAGCCAAATACTGAATTACCGGTTTTTTATGAAAATTAATCAAATAAAACAGCAAACAAAATCTATATTTAAATTGTACTAAAAAAACAAGTTAATGTGGAATACTATATTTGTTAAATACTATAACATGAATCTTTAATGAATACGACTTTTTTTATTATTTGAGATCACATTTTTTTATGCCTTACAAATACTGCAAAGAAAATTTATTATAGAGAACTAAAATTAAATTTAAACTATTAAGAATATAGAATTAGTTATTAATAAAAAATTTTAATGAAAATGAATTTTGTAAGGAGTAAACAATCCCTCTTGTTTCCAAATATCTTTTTTTAATTTATGTTTTTCAATATTTAAAAATATTAGATGGAAACAAATTTCAGATATAGTAAATATAATTAGCTTATGTCATTATTTCGAAAAGATTAATTTAATTTCTAAATCTGTCATCGCAAATTAAAGAATAATTTCAAAAAAAAAATTGTTTCTTAATAATTTTGTCACTAGTACCTAAGAGTACAAAGCAGTATTAAATCATAATTATATAATTTATTATTTAAATATACTTAAATAATTGTTTATGTTTAAAAAAAAATCATATTAAGAAAAATAAAAATGACTAAACATAAATAAAATTTTTAAAGTGTATATAATTGAGTCGCAGCAAATGCTAAACCATCTTTACAAAAGCAGTTCTTTTCAGTTCTATTCTAAACTATACTTTACAGTGATATACTATTCTAATAAAACTTGTTTCTTTTTTAAATAGGGTTAAAATTATGCGAGTAGAATGTTTATTTTTCAATTTTATATACTGTTTAATTCATTGCAAACTCTTTTTTTTTTTTCTTCTTGGTACTTTAAAGAGATATTTTCATTAATAATCACCATAAATCTTTTGGAACTTGAAATTCTTGTCTTCCATTACATTTAAATATACTTTTATTCAAAACAAAGCCAGAAATTTGTGGAGAAAAATAACTACTTCATCACAAAACACAAAAGATAAATAGAAAAATAAAAAAGTAGATTTTACAGTATTAACAAAATGTTTCAAAAAATTAAGTTCTCCTTGTTTAAGTACGTTAGTATTTAAATGCCTGCAATTAAATATTTTTCAAAAATCACATAAAAGAAAACTCTAGGAAAATTTTGTCAATAAAATATTATCTCCATTAATAATTAACCTTTAATCTATTTATCTAATTTCAAAGACTGGCTTTACAAATTAATGGAAATTTTTTTTAAAAAATCGTTCTTAATGATTTTGTTACCAACACCTAATAGTTCAAAGCTGAATTAAATAAATTATAATTATACAATTTAATATTTAAATTTATTTAAAGAATTTTCTCTGTGTAAAAATATTCATACTGTATTAAGAAAAATAAAAAGGACTACACATAAATAGCATTTTTAAATCTAAAATTAATCACTGCGAATCATAGATCTTCTTTACAAAAGTAAAAAAAAAAAAAAAAAATAATAAGATGACTTTGTTCAATTTTAAATAAAAATTCTTTCTTGAATAGGGCTGCAAGTTTAAGAAAGCTGTATGTAGGAATAATTATTTTTAAGTTTTATGCATCGCTGAATTCATTCGAAACTCATAAAATCATAATTAATTACATTTATTTATCCTTGATAGTATTAAAAACATAATTTCTTTAATAATCACTATAAATCTTGGAAGTTGATGCTTTTGGCTTCCATTACATTTTAAATAGAGTTTCATTAAAAACAAAGCAATAAATTTGGGGGAAGAATAGCTATTTCAACACAAAATATAAAAATTAAATAAAAAAAATATTTATATATAATTACTAGAAAATAATATAATAAAAAAATTATAAAAATATAAAATAAAATAATATAATTAATATAAAATTAAATTGGATTCTACAATATTAACAAATAAAGTACATTTAAAAAAAGTCTAACTTTTAAAAATGAAGTTCTCCATGCTTAAGTACTTTAGTATTTAAATTCCTGCAAATAAATTTTTAAAAAATCAAAAAATGAAAACTCTAAGAAAATTTAGTCATTGAAATATTATCTGCATTAATAAATAGCCTATGTAATGTGAAATTGAATGTATCTTTTTTAAAGAAAGCTTAATAAAGTTTGAACCTAACGAGCACAGGATGTTTTTGATGCTACTCAAATTTTGCCACTTCTTTATATTTCTTTCATAATCTGTTTTAAAAAGATATTTTTAATAAATAAGATATTTACGTTCCATTAAAATGGTTAAATATAGAAAAGAATTACACAAAATATCGTAACTTCAAAAACTTTTAACGCACGTTTAAAAATTAAGTACGTTAAATGCCGTATATGAAATTTAGAAAAAAATTATATAAATGAAAATACTAGGAAAGGTTTGTCATTCATATATTATCTGCATTAATAAAAAACTTATCTATTATTTTTTTAATTAAATGTACCTTTGTAATGAAGGCACAATAAAGTTTAAACCTAACGAGCACAGTAATGGATGCTTTTGATACTATTAAAATTTTGTCATTCCTTTATATTTAGTTCATTGCCTGTTTAATAAAACTTTTTTAGTAAATAAATTTTTAAGTGCTATTAAAACTGTTAAATATATATAAGTCACATTTTGCAGCAATTTTAAATTAAATTGTTAAAATAAAATATTTTTTGGAAATTTTCTTTCCTGCATTTGTAAAGTTTAAAATATTTTTGTTTTTGAAGAAATATTTGATAAATTTAATTTCACACTAAACGCTATTTTGAATAATTTTTTTTCTCCTATAATTTCCGAATTGACATCTAAAGAGAATTTATTTATACTTATGTCAAATTTTTGCTAGAATGGGCTAATTAAAAATTCCTCCAACAGCAATTCAATTATGCAAGCATTTCTCGCACAAAACTGAATAAGACAAAATTATTGATCAATGCGCGTGCACAGAATAGTGTCAAAAGGAAACTCAATTATTGCGAGTAATTCTTACTTGCATAATTTTGATTTTTCGAATCGATACGTTTTGAGTTTCGTCCGATATTTAATGAACAATGAAAAACTTCAAAGCTCCAAGAAACTGCATTTCGCTTGAATAAATTTGAGTTTTAAAAAACTGAAAGCAATTGTAAAAGATTTCACTGTGACACCGAAAATTTTGATTCTTTTTCCTCATTTCTCAAATGGTTAGAAAGTAAAAGAAACACATAAAATTATTTTTTTACAGAGAGTTATTTTGCATTTTGATTTGATTGTATACCTTATGTCCCAGCCCTTACAAAACACCGATTGCAAAATTCATTGTCAGATTTTACTATATAAAAAACAAAACTTCTGCTGTGTAAAATCACTTCGGATAATTCACTCTTCAGTTACCCTTCCGTTCATTGGATTATTCCAAATACTCAGCAGAAGCAAAATGCATTCCCTCACTGTCGTCTGTTTGGCCGTCGCTTTCTTAGTCATCTGCGATTCTGTTTCGGCTAAACCTGACGGAGACATGGGAAGCAAGGCATCATCACCATCATCATGGACACCATGATCACCATCATCACGATCATCATGATCACCATCATCACGACCACCATGACCACCACCATCATGATCACCATGACCATCATCATCATGGACATCACCATTAAGAATACTACGAATGCCAGTCGAATCTCTATTTGGACTGCTTACATCAAAATTAATGACTGTTTAATATCTTTTGTTATATAAAGTTATTATAGAAATTGTCGAATGGAGTTTTTAATTTGCAACTAGATGAAAATAAAAGGATTTTTATTAAATTTCTGTTTGTGTGTGCTCAAATTTTTAATAACAATAAATGTACAGCTGATATGGAATTCTTAAATTTGAATTGATTATTTAAAAATACTGCAACTTTCTATAATTATAATGTAGATGTTAAAAAATTATTTCAGAAGAGGACATGCTATTAAAGTGCAAGACCATAAATTGTCTTATTCAAATAATATTTTAAGTCATTTTCATTAATTTGCTACCCATATTACATTTGCAAACCATTTTTATGAAAGAATTATAAGGAATTAACAACGAATCGAAAGTTTTTCTTACCATTAAAATATTTATCTGTTATCGAATTGTAACTATCCAAAATACAAGTCTGATACAAAAATTTAATTCCATGCTGAAAAAAATTTAAAACATACAAATAACTTTAAATATTTATAATTTACATTGAATATAACTATATTTTAATCCTTTTAAAGCAAATGTATCAATTTCTATTTTTTTTAAGATTTCATTTCTAAAAAAAAGGAAGAATATGTTCATTAATTGAATGATGATTGCTAACTAAAGACATACATTTAAATATGATGTGAAGAGTTGTCATGAATGCATTTAATAATTTTAAAAATCTGTTTGACATCATTAATTCTTATATCATTACATTATATTTAATACTTATTGTCACACTTTTTCTGTTTTTATAACAATTAATCCAATGAAGCAGCAAAAAGGCCTATATTTACGTTACTAATACACAATTATGTACAATATATATTTTTTGGAATTTGTTAAATATTGCAACATGAATCTATAATGATTATAACTTTTTTTTAAAATTTTAAATCACATTTTTTATTGTCTTCCAAACATTTTGAAGAAAGTTTATTACAGGGAATTGATAATAAACATTAAATTTTAAATAAAATGAATTTAGCAAGGAAAAAATAGTCTCTCTTGCTTAAAAAGAGATATTTATTAATTTATGTTTTTTTCCTTATTTAAAAATATTAGATTTAAATAAAGTTCAGCTATAGTAATTATAATTAGGAAAAGTATTTAAATTAATTTCGAAATCTGGATTCGCAAATAAAAGGACAATCTGAAAAAAAAATCGTTCTTAATAATTTTGTTACTAACACCTAATAGTACAAAGCAGAATTAAAATCAACTAAAATTTTACAATTTAATTTTTAAATTTATTTAAAGCATTTTTCTGTATAAAACCATTCAAATTTTACTAACAAAAATAAAAATGACTAACCATAAATAACATTTTTAAGTCTATGTAATTGAATCGTGGCGAAATCTAGATCTTCTTTAAAAAAAACAATAAGATCACTTTAATTCTATTTAAAATAAAAATTATTTCTTCAATAGGGTTGCAAATTTGAGAAATCTGTTGGTAGGAATATTTATTTTCAGTTTTATATATTGTTTAATTCATTCCAAACTCATTAAAGCATAATTAATTGCATTTTTTCTTCTTGAAAAGATAATTCATTAACAATCACCATAAATCTTTTTGGAACTTGAAATTTTGATTTCCATTACATTTTAATTAGCTTTTCATTAAAAACAAAACACGAAATTTGTGAGAAAAATGCTATTTCATCACAAAAGAGATAAAAGATTAGCAAAATAAAATGTGAATTTTACACAATATTAACAAAATTAAGTAAATTCAAAAAGGTTAAATTTTTAACGCACATATAAAAATACGTTAATTGTACGTTAGTATTTAAATGCCTGCGATGAATTTTTCTTTAAAAATCATATAAATTTAACTCTAGGAAAATTTTCACATGAAAATAGTATCTGCTTTAATAAATAACCTGTCAACTATTTTTATTAAAAATTAAATTTATCTTTGTAATGAAGGCTCAATAAAGTTTAAACCTACCAGCACAGTAATAGACGTTTTTGATACTATTAATGTTTTTATTACTCACATTTTTTAACTCCTTTATACTTCGGTCATAGCCTACTTTATAAAGTTTTGTAATGAATAAAATCTTTAAGTCTTTTTTAAATATAATTGGTACCTTTCAGCAATTAGAAAAAATTGCTAAAAACAAAATGTTTTGGGGAAATTTCTTCTAACTGTATATTTCAAAACACTAAACATTTTGTTTTTAATATAAACAATTAATGAATTCATTTTCCCACTAAACTTTATTTTGAATAAATGTTTTCTTAAATTATTTTCGAATTTAAATGTGATGAATATTTATTGATACTTAAGTCATATTTTTGATAGAAAGGGCTCATGAAAAATTTAAAATATTAGAGAAATTTTAAATTTTTCTCTAACAACAATTCTGTTTGTACGAGATTGTTGTTAGTTTTGTGAAAGAATTATTGTTTTACAATGAACTGAAAAACTAATACAATTAATTCTTACTTGCATATACTTGCTTTCTATCAAAACTTATTCTGTTTTGGCTGCAATTGTTGTTAGTTTTGTGAAAGAATTATTGATCAATGAACTGTACAATGAACTGTGCCAAACAACTAATACAATTAATTCTTACTTGCATAATTTTGACTTTTCTGAATTGATACCTTTTGAGTTTCTTCTCATTGTTAAAAAAAAGAAGAACAATTTCAAAACTTTTAGAAGCTGCATCTTGCTTGAATAGTTTTGAGTTTTAAAAACTGACAGGAATTTCAAAAAAAACTGTCCATTTTGACAATGAAAATTGAGATTCTTTTTCCTCATTTCTCAAATGGTTAGAAATTAAAAGAAGCAGATAAAGCATTGTTGCAGCATTCTACTTTATCTTTTGATTTGATTGTTTTCCTAATGTCTCGACACAAACAAACACTTATTGCAAAAATTCATTGTCCGACTTATTATATAAAGCAAACATTCTGCTGTCTAAAATCACATTGGAAAACTCACTCTTCAATTAACTTTCCGTTTATTGGTTTATTCCAAATACCCAGCAGAAGAAAAATGCATTCTCTCACTGTCATCTGTTTGGCTGTCGCTTTCTTGGTCATCTGCGATGTGCTTCGGCTAAACCGGATGGAGACATGGAAGCAAGGCATCATCACCATCATCATGGACACCATGATCACCATCATCATGATCACCACGACCATCATCACGATCATCACGATCACCATCATCACGACCACCATGATCACCACCATCATGATCACCATGACCATCACCATCATGGACATCACATTAAAAATAGTACGAATGTCAGTTGCAAATCTTTGTTTGGACTGCTTACATCATTAAAAATAACTGGTTGATCTCTTTTATTACATTAAAGTTATTATAATGGAGATTTTCATTTGCAACTATATGAAAATAAAATGATTTTTACTAAATTTCTATGTGTGTTTTACTTAAATGTTAAATGCTGCTTAAATTTTTATTAACAACAAATGTGCAGCCGATAGGGAATCCTGAAATTGAAATTTATTATATAATTATTACTATGAAATTTAACTAATTATGATGCAGACGTTAAAAAAATGTCAGAAGAGAACTTATTATGAAATGTAAAGTCATAAAATCGTTTATTCACATTTTAAGGGATATTTTCATTCATTTGCTTCTCATATTACATTTGGAAACTATTTTTATTGATGAATTATTTTTTTAAAATTTAACTGACAGTGAGTCGATAGTTTTCTTACCATTAATATTTTGTCTATTATCATACTATAATTATTCAAAATATTAATCTTATACAAAATTTATATTGAATAAAAAGAAAATCTTTTATTCATAATATGTAAAATAAAAATAAACGTCATTGATTACACAGATAAAACTTTATAAATAATTTATAATAAAGGTTTAAACATTTAACCTTAGAAATCATTATCTGTTTTATCGCAAGTTCAGTTTATCTGACGATTTGTTAACTACTCTAGATCTATATACGTCGGTTATCAAAGAAGAACATCATATTTTAATATATATATATATGCTCTTTTTTGATAGTCTTGTGCACAGATAATTTTGAAAGCGGAAAATATAAAGAAATGCCAAAAAGAGTTATCTTTCTAAGAACAAATAAAAAAAATATAAAGCTCAAAAATTTAGCACATACAAATATCTTAAAATATTTATATACAACATTACATTAAATAAAATTTAATATTTTTTAAATCATATTAAATTAAATACCTCAATTTCTATTTTTGTTTTAAATTTCATTCCTAAAAAAAACTTCCTTAATTAATTGAACTTTTGACTGTTAATTAAAGTCTTACATTAAATTTATATGTGAAATAATGCCATTAAGGCTTGTAATAAATTTCAGAAAACTGCTTGGCATCATTAATTTTTTATCATTACATTTAATTCATTTTATTTAACACTTATAGTAACTTTTTGTGTTTTTTTATAAAATTAATCATATGAAACAGCAGACAAAACCTATATTTAAGCGTTACTAATCAACAGGTCTCTATGGAATATAATTTTTAGAAATGGTTAACGATTATAACATGAATCTTTAATGAATACATTTTTATTTGAGAACACAATTTGGATATTTTTGATATCATAAATATTTTGGTATTTTATTTTTTTATGCCTTGCAAATATTGCTCAGAAAATTTATTAAACAGAATAAATGTTAAATTTAAACTATTAAAAATATAAAATTAGTTAAAAATAAAAATTTTATTATAAAATGAATTTGGCAAGATGTAAATAGTCTGATAACAGATATATTTATCAGTTTAAGTTTTTCAATATTTAAAAATATTACGCGGAAATTAACTTCAGGTATTGGAATCAGATAAACTTACTATTTCGAAAATGATTCAGATTAAATTCTAAAACTGGCATCTCAAATTAAAACTAATCTAAAAAATCGTTCTTAATAATTTAGTTAATAACACCTATTAGCACAAAGCAGTTAGATAAATTATAATTACTTAATTTAATATTTAAATATATTCAAGGATTTTTCAGAATATTCATATTTTATTAAGAAAAACAAGTAATATAAAAAAAAAACAATTTTTAAAGTCAATTCCTACTTTTTTTTTTTACTATATTGCAGAAAAGTCCTTTACAAATAAAGTTAAATTTTGCTTTTACATCTGGCGCCATCTATTATTAAATACATGCCACTTAAATGTAAAAAAAAACTTAAATTAATTAATTAAATTTAATAAATGAATTAATATTTGAAAAATTGTATTAACATCCAATGTCATCCATTACAAGTTCAAAATTTATTTGAACTTGAGTTGATGATAAAAAAGTATTTTATGAACGATTGAAAATTTGAACAAGATATATATAGGTAGAGTGTGAGCTAATAGAAGGAATTGAAATAAAAATGGCTAAACATATATAGCATTTTTATGGTATACATAATTGAATCACGGGAAATTCTTGATCTTCTTTACAAAAGTTATTCTTTGCGAAGAATTAGCAAGATGATTGTGTTCTTCTTAAAAAACAAAATTCTTTCTTAAAAAGAGTTGCAAGTTTAAGAAATCTGCACACAGAGATATTTATTTTTCAGTTTTATATAATGTTTATTTTATTCCAAACTCATAAAATCATCATTAATTGCATTTTTTTTTCTTGATACTTTTAAAAAGACACTCATTAATAATCATCATAAATCTTTTGGAACTTGAAGTTTTTGGCTTACATTACATTTTAACTTTACTTTCATTAAAAACAAATAATTAAAAATATTTTTTTTTAAGGTCAATTCCTACTTTTTTTTTCACATATTACAGAAAGTCCTTTATAAATAATTTTCTTCATTTTTAAGTTTATCTGGGGCCATCTATTGGTAGAGATATGCAACTTAAATCTAAAAAAGCTACAGTTAATTAATTAAATTTAATTACTGAATTAATATTTGAAAAACTGTATTAGCATCATGTCATGCATTACAAGCTTAAAAAAAATTTATTTAAACTTGAGTGGATGAATAAAAAGTATTTTATGAACGATTGAAAATTTGAACAAGATATATATAGGGAGAGTGTGAGCTAATTTGAACAAAACAAAAAATTGTGAAAAAATAGATATTTCTTCATAAATTACAAAAGATTAGTAGCAAAAAAAAAAGTGAATTTTAGAATATTAACAAAATAAAGTAAATTCAAAAACTCCAAAATTTTGACATATTTCAAAAATTATTTTCCCCATGTTTAAATATGTTAGTATTTAAATGCCTGCAAAGAATTTTTAAAAAATCATGGTCTACACTAATCTCTAGGAAAATTTGATCATTGAACTATTATCTGGATTACTAAATGACTTATCTAATATTCTTTTTAATTTAAATGTATCTTTGTAATGAAGACTTGTTTAAACATAAAGAGCGCAACAGTACATGTTTTTGACACAACTCAAATTTTGTCACTCCTTTATGTTTCGTTAATACATGCTTTATAAAGAATTTTTAAAAAAATAAAATCTTTAAGTGCTATTAAAAGTGTTAAATATAGCTGCCACAATTTTGCAGCAATTTAAAATTTAATCAGAATAAATTGTTCAAACAAAATATTATTTTTGGAAATGTTCTTATAACTGTACAGTTAAAAACAAAAAAAAAAAAAAATTTTAACTACAAAAACTACAAATTAATTTGATTAAAAATTAATTAATTGCAATTTAATTTGTAACCACATGTTTTGGGGTTTTTTTTTTATAAACATTTGATAAATTTAATTTCCAACTAAACAATATTATGAATAATTTTATTTTTCTCAAATATTTTCCGATTTTACATATCAATATTTATTGTCAAATGTCAAATTTTTGACAGAATGGACAAATGAAAATTTTCAAATTCTTCTCTAACAACAATTTCATTATGTAAGTCTTTCTCGTACAAAGCCGAATAAACATTGTGACCGAATTCAATGCACAGTGTATAGAACTGTATCAAAAGAAAAAAAATTAATATTTTCTTACTTGCATAATTTTGACATTTCCGAATTGATACCTTTTGACTTTCTTCTGATTGTGAATGAACAAAAGATAAATTAAAACTGCAAGAAGCTGCATCTCGCTTGAATAAATTTGAGGTTTAAAAATTTATAAGAAAATGTAAAAAAACGGGTTCACTGTGACAATGAAAACTGAGATTCTTTTTCCTCATTTCTCAAATAATTAGAAAGTAAAAGAATCAGATAAAACTATTTTTTACAACATCTTGCTTTATGTTTGATTTGATTGTTTACCTAATGTCCCAACACTTACAAACATCGATTGCAAAATTCATTGTCTGTTTATACTATATAAAGCAAAACTTTGCTACGAAAATCACTTCGGATATTTCACTCTTTCTCTTCCGCTTATTGGATTATTCCAAATACCCAGCAGAAGAAAAAATGCATTCCCTCACTGTCGTCTGTTTGGCCGTCGCCTTCTTGGTCATCTGCGATTGTGCTTCAGCTAAACCTGATGGAGACATGGAAGCAAGACATCATCACCATCACCATGGACACCATGATCACCATCATCACGATCACCACGACCATCATCACGATCATCATGATCACCATCATCACGACCACCATGACCATCATCATCATGATCACCATGACCATCATCATCATGATCACCATCCATCATCATCATGGACATCACCATTAAGAATGCTACGAATGTCAATTACCAATCTCCATTTGGACTGCTTAACATCAATATAAATAACTGGTTGATATCTTTTGTTACATAAAGTTATTATAATGGAGTTTTTCATTTGCAACTAGATGAAAATAAAATGATTTTACTAAATTTCTATGTGTGTTTGCTTAAATTTAAATGCTATTTAATTTTATATTAACAACAAATGTGCAGCCGATATGGAATTCTGAAATTGAAATTTATTATATAAAAATTACTAGAAATTTAACTAATTATGCTGCAGATGTTAAACAAAATGTCAGAAGAGAACATATTATTGAAATGTAAGGTCATAAACTCTCTTAATCACATTTTTAAGGGATAATTTCATTAATTTGATTCTCATATTACATTTGGGAACTATTGTTATTGATGAATTATTCTTTTTTTAAAAAGGAACTGACAGCGACTCGATAGTTTTCTTACAATTAAAATATTTATTTATTATCATATTATAACCATTCAGTATGCAAGTCTAATAAAAAATATAATTGGATATTGGATAAAAAGAAAGAAAAGTTTATCTTATCATTACATTTTTTCCATTTTGTTTAATACTTTTTGTACTTTTTTCAAATTTTTTTATTAAATTTTATCAAATGAAACAACAAACAAAACCTAAAATTTAACCTTGATTAATAAACAAATCTCTATGGAATAAAAGTTTTGGTAATTTGTTAAAGATTATAATATGAATTTTTCATGAATACAACTTTTTTCTTTATTTGAGATCACATTCTTTTCTCGTATTTTGTTTTTTATTCCTTACAAACATTGCAAAGAAAAATTTATTACAGAGTATTAATAATAATTTTAAACTAATAAAAATATAGAATATATTTATAATGTTAAAAATAAAATAATTTTTTATAAAATTAATTTCTAAGGAGTCAATAGTCTCTCTTGTTTCCAGATAAAATTTGATTTATTAATTTATGTTTTCATTTTTTAAAATTATTACACAACACACTTAAGCTATTGAAATCTTTAATTATCTTATATCACTTTGAAAATGATATAAATTAATTCCTGAATGAGGCTTTTTTTAAATTACAGGATAATCTCAAAAAAAAATCCTTATAATTTTGTTATTAATAAACCTTTAGCATAAAGTTTTGGAATTAAAGAAATTATAATTATATTTTTAATATTTAAATTATTTAAAGAACTTTTTGGTATTCTTCGTATTTTGTTTTTTATTAAGACATATAAATTATAGTTTAAAAAATAAAAACACGCTTTTAAACTTAATCAAACTAAAAAGCAAAAAAATTGTTAACGTATAAAATAAAATGACGACGAGAAAATGAATGTCTCCCTTGTTCTAAAAGCGTGGGGTGCTCGATATCAATCGTTATAATTTTTTACTAGTGTCATTCCGAAATGCAGAGTTAGTTTAAAAATGTCATACAAAGCACCCCACGCTTTTGAAAAGTGACATTCATTTTACTCATCAGTCATTTTGCAATTCTTTTGCTAACAATTATTTTTTACTTTTAGTTTGATTAACTGTAAAAGCGTGTTTTTAGTTTTTTTAAAACTATAATTTATTTTTTACTTTTTAGTTTGATTAACTGTAAAAAATGTTTTTAGTTTTTTTAAACTATAATTTATTTTTTACTTTTTAATTTGATTGACTCTAAAAGCGTGTTTTTTTAGTTTTTTTAAACTATACTATTTAAATGAGGTCCCGGTACGGAGGAGTGGAACTATAGTTCTTACAATAATTTAATTGTGAGTAAACAAAGGCTAAATGCGAATATGCCGAGCCAGCCGGGATTAAAACAGGGGATCTTCTCATCCGTAGTCAGGCGCGTTATCCGTTGCGCCGCTGTTCCCACGTAGGTTTGATGTCTTTACTGAATACTTTCATTCCAAGTGGGTTGAATTGCTCTTCATTAGTTAAAATAAAATCACTCATCCTGGCGATCCTAATCAAGATGGGATAATAAACTTATCAAAATATTTAATTGTCGTCGGTCCTTGATAAGTCATCGTTTAAATTAAATCGGATCGCTTAAAGTAGGGCAAAAATCGAGCCCAAAGAGTCAGTTACAAACAAACATACAGGTGAAACTAATAAAAGCGTATTAATAAAAATGACTAAACATAAATAACATTTTCAAAGTATATATATTTGAATCGCTGCAAATGCTAAACCTTCTGGGCCCAAATGGTCGAGTGACTAGCCTCTGGCGCTCGTTACCACAGGTTTCGGGTTCGAGTCCTGCCGGTGCATTGGATGTTTGTAGTGATTCGGAATCCACTTTAATTCAAAAGTCCCGGTCTCATATAAAGCAAATTGAATTAATTAGACAAGTTATTAATTGTAAAGCGTTTCACTTTTCTACCTACGAGTGCTCCATCACAACAGAAGCTGCCCCCTTTCCCCCACCCATGAGTAGATCACTCATGGGTTGTCCGTCCCCATGCAGGACATTGAGGATTCTACAACAACTAAACCTTCTTTATGAAAGTTATTCTTTGCAAAGAAATAATAAGATGATTGTGTTCTTTTTAAAATGAAACTTTTTTTTTAATTATTTTTGCAAGTTTAAGAAATATACGAGTAGAAATATTTTTTTTTAAGTTTTATATTTTATTTAATTCATTCAAAAACTTATAAAATTATAATTAATTGCTTTATTTTGTCCTTGATATATTTAAAAAGATAATTTCATTAATTAACTATCACCGTAATTTATATAAAATTTGATGTTCTTACCTTCCATTAAAATTTAAATATATTAAATATACTTTCATTCAAAATAAAGCAAGAAATTTGTGGAAAATATAGCTATTTCATCACAAAATATAAAAGATAAATAGTAAAATAAAAAGTTTATTTTACAATATTAATAAAGTTAAATAAATACAAAAAAGTCAAACTTTTAATATACTTTTAAAATTTAAGTGCTCCATGTTTAAGTAAGTTAGTAATTAAATTCCTGTAATGAAATTTTTTAACAAAATCATATAATGAAAATTCAACGAAAATTTTGTCAGTGAAATATTATCTACAGTAATTAATAACTTGTCTAAAAACATTTTTTCTAAATTTTTTTTAAAAATAAATTAAATTAAAAAATTTTTTTAAGTTTTTGTAACAAAGTCTCGTTAAAGTTTAAACCTAATGAGCAGAGAAGCAGATGTTTCTGAAACTACTCAAACTTGCACTCATTTCTTTCATAATGGGTTACATAAAGACTTTTTAATAAATAAAATTTTAAGTACTATTAAATTGTTAAATATAGTTATATTTTGCAGCAATTTTAAATTTAATCAAATTAAATTGTTAAAACAAAATTTAAAATTTATTTTAACATTATATTTAAAAACACTACAATATTTTCGTTTTCAATAGCAAAATTTCATAAATTTAATTTAATACTAAACATTATCTTGAATAACATTTTTTCTCAAATATTTTTTCGAAATTACATCTAATGAATATTTAAAATATTTATTGATACTTAATGTCCAACCGTAACAAAATAGGTTAATGAAAAATTTCAAATGTTTCTCTAACAACAATTCTATTAGTCAAGCATACAAAACGAATAAGTTTTGTGACAGAATAATTGATCAATGCACATGTGCAGAATCGTGTCAAAAGAAAAACAATTAATACAAATAATTCTTACTTGTATAATCTTGACTTATCCCTGATTGATACCTTTTGAGTTTCTTCTGATTGTTAAAAAGACGAAGAACAATTTTAAAAATCCAAGAAGCTGCATCTTGCTTGAATAAATTTGAGATAAAAGAAACTGAAAGTAAAAAAAAAAAAGTTCAATGTGACACCGGAATTCGGTATGCTTTTTCTTCATTTCTCAAATGAAAGCTATTTTTACTAAGAAATAAAGCTATAAGATAAAAGATAAAAGCTATTTTTACATGTGACTTTATGTTTTTTTATGATTGTTTGTCCCAACACTTGCAAACCACGATTGCAAAATCCATTGTCATGCTTACTATATAAATCAAACCTTCTGCTGTGAAAAATCATTTCGGATAATTCACTCTTTAGTTACCCTTCCCTTTTACTGGATTATTCCAAATACCCAGCAGAAGTAAAATGCATTCCCTCACTGTCGTCTGTTTGGCTGCCGCCTTCTTGGTCATCTGCGATTGTGCTTCAGCTAAACCTGACGGAGACATGGAAGCAAGGCATCATCACCATCATCACGGACATCATGATCACCATCATCACGATCACCACGACCACCACCATCACGATCATCATGATCACCATCATCACGACCACCATGGCCACCATCATCATGGTCACCATGACCATCATCATCATGGACATCACCATTAAAAATATTACGAATGTCAGTTGCAAATCTCTATTTGGACTGCTTACATCAATATAAATAAATGGTTGATCTATTTTGTTACATGAAGTTATTATAATGGAGTTTTTCATTTGCAACTAGATAAAAATAAAAGGATTTTACTAAATTTCTATGTGTGTTTGCTTAAATTTTTTATTCTGTTTAAATTTTTTATTAACAACAAATGTGCAGCCGATATGGAATCCTGAAATTGAAATTTATTATATAAAAATTACTATAAATTTAACTAATTATGATGCAGATGTTAAACAAATGTCAGAAGAGAACATATAATTGATATGGGATATTTCTAAGAGGATTGCTTACATGAAAGTTAATAGCTCTTTAATATCTATTGTTATAAAAAGTTATTATAGAAATTGTCTGCTGGAGTTTTCAATATGCAGCTAGATGAAAATAAAATGATTTTATTAAATTTCTATGTATGTTTGCTGTAATTTTTAGACCTGTAAAAATATTTCATAAGAACAAATGTAAAAGCCGATATGGAATCCTGAAATCGAAATTTATTATTTAGTAATTAATATACATTTTACTAATAATGATGTTGATGTTGAAACATTACGAACTTATATTGTTTAAGTATAAGCCACAAATCCTCTTCATATAATACTTTAAGAAATATTTTCATTAAATTCGAATTTCATCCGAAATTACATTTTCAAACGATTTTTATGAATCAATTATTCTTTTAAAAGAATTGACTACGAGTTCATAATTTACTTAAACTTAAAATATTTCACAATTATCGCATCATAACCATTCAAAATACAACTCTGATACGAAAATTTAATTCTATTGAATAACAAAAAGAAAATTTGATTCATATTGTGTAAAATAAAAATGTTTGGGATTATTTAGTAAAAATTTATAAATAATTTATAAAAAGAGATTTCAACATGTAACCTTAGAAACTGTGAGCTATTTTTATGTCAAGTTTAGTTATATGAAGATTTTTAATTAATCTAGATCTCTATACGCCATTTAGATGCAAAAAAAAAATTTTTTTAAAGAATAATGAAATGTAAAAAAATCTTGTCTACAAAAAGTCTTGGAAACAGATAATTTTGAACTAGGAAAATATAATAAATCCCAAAATTGTCTTTCTAAGAACAAACCATCAAAAGAAAAAACATTTGTGCTCAAAAAATTTAACACGTACAAGCACTTTAAAATATTTCCGATTTAAATTAAATATAAGATAATATTTTTTAATCATATTAAAGCAATTAAAAAAGCAAGAATTGCCGAAACTCTTATCTTTCTAAGATAAAAACCATCAAAAAAATTTTTATGTCTTCCAAACATTGTGAAGAAAATTTATTACAAAGAATTAGTAATAAATTTAATCTTTTTAAGAATACATAATTAATCATAAATAAATTTTTTTTTATATAAACTTAATTTAGTAAGAAGTAAATAGTCCCTCTTGCTTCCAGAGATAATTACTAATTTATATTTTTCACTATTTAAAAATATTAAATAGAAACAAATTTCAGCTATAGTAATCATAGTTAGAAAAAATATTTAAATTAAATTCTAAACCTTCCTTCGCCAATGAAAAGATAATCTGAAAAATCGTTCTTTATAATTTTCTTACTAACACCTAATAGTACAAAAGCAGAATTAAATCAATTAAAAATATATAATTTAATTTTTAAATTTATTTAAAGCATTTTTCTGTGTAAAACTATTCAAATTTCATTAAGAAAAATAAAAATGACTACCATAAATAACATTTTTTAATGTCTATGTAATTGAATCATGGCGAACCCTAGATCTTCTTTACAAACAATTAATAAGATAATTGGGCTCTTTTTAAATAAAATTTTTTTCTCCAATAGGGTTTTCAAGTTTAAGAAATCTGTACGTGGGAATTTTTATTTTTCAGACTTATATACTGTTTAATTCTTTACAAACTCATAAAAGCATAATTAATTGCATTTTTTTGTTCTTGGCACTTTTAAAAAGATAATTTCATTAATAATCACCATAAATCTTTTGGATTGTTGAAATTGTTGATTTAAATTACATTTTAAATAAATTTTCATTAAAAACAAAACACGAAATTTGTGAGAAAAATGCGATTTCATCACAAAAGATAAAAGATATATAGCAAAATAAAATGGGGATTTTAAAATATTAACAAAATAAAGTAAATTCAAAAAGGTTAAAATTTTAATGCACATATAAAAATTAAGTTAACTGTACGTTAGTAAACAAATGACTACAATTAAATTTTTTAAACAAATCATACAAATGAAAACTGTTGGGAAACTTTGTCATTGAATTATTATCTAGCTTAATAAGTAAAATATCTAATGTTTCTATTAATTAAACATATCGAAGGCTCAATAAAGTTTAAACCTAATGAGCATAGTAATAGGAGTTTTTGACACGACTCAAATTTTCAGTCTTTTGTATTTTTATTCAAAGCATGCTGTATAAAGAATTCTTTAATGAATAAAATCTATTAAATTAAAATTAGTCTAGCTATAAAAATCTAGCTATTAAAATTGTTAAATATAGCTCTCACACTTTGTAGCAATTTTAAATTTAATCAGATTAAATGTTAAAACAAAATAATTTTTGGAAAGTTTCTTCTAATTGTATATTTAGAAACACTAAAATATTTTTGTTTTCGATAGAAAAAAATTTGATGAAATAAATTTCTAACTAAACATTACTTTGATTAATTTTTTTTTTCTTAAATAATTTTAGAATTTACATCCTATGTATATTTATTGATACTTATATCAAAATTTTGATAGAATGGGCTAATGAAACTTTCCAAATGTTTCTCTATGAACATTTAAATTATGCGAGCATTTCTCGTACAAAACCCAATAAGTATTGTGACAGAATTATTGATCAATGCACTTGCACAGGATTGTGTCAAAAGCAAAATAATAATAATAATAATAATACAAGTTACTTCATATATAATACTTACTCATTTGCCTAATTTTAACTTTTCTAAACTGATACGTTTTGAGTTTCATCAGACAGTTCAATGAAAAAAGAACGAATTAAACACTTCAAGAAGCTGCATCTCGCTTGAATAAATCGGAGTTTTAAAAAACAGAAAGCCATTGTAAAAAATGTCCACCGTGACACTGACAATGGAGATTCTTTCTCCATATTTCTCAAATGATTAGGAAGTAAAAGAAACAGTTAAAGCAATTTTTACAGCTTGCCACTTTATGTTTTGATCTGATTGTTTACCTATTGCCCAAACACATACAAACACGCATTGCAATATACATTGTCAGACTTACTATATAAAGCAAACCTTCTGCTGTGATAAATCACTTCGGATAATTCACTCTTCAGTTCCCTTTCGTTTACTGGATTATTTCAAATACCCAACTGAAGAAAAATGCATTCACTCACTGTCATCTGTTTGGCTGTCGCCTTCATGGTCATCTGCGATTGTGCTTCAGCTAAACCGGATGAAGACATGGAAGCAAAACATCATCACCATCACCATGGACACCATGATCACCATCATCACGATCACCACGACCATCACCATCACGATCACCACGACCATCATCACGATCATCATGATCACCATGATCATCATCATCATGGGCATCACCATTAAAAATACTACGAATGTCAGTTGCAAATCTCTATTTGGACTGCTTACGTTAAAAATTAATAGCTGATTGATTTCATTTGTTATATAAAGTTTTAGTAATTGTCAAATGGAACTTTTAATTTGCAACTAGATGAAAATAAAATGATTTTTTAAAACTTCTATGTGTGTTTGCTTAAATTTTTAATACTGCTAACATTTTTAATGACAACAAATGTACAGCCGATATGGAATCTTGAAATTAAAATTTATTATTTAAAAATAGCTATAAATTTATAAATTTTACTAATTATGATATAGTCGTTAAAAAGATAATATCAGAAGAGAATATATGTTTGAAAAGTAAGACCATAAAATCTTTTATTCGTATAATATTTTAAGGGATATTTTCATGCATTTGCTGCCCATATTACATTTTCAAACTCTTTTTATAAAAGAATTATTCTTCTTATAAGGAATTGACTGTGAATAGATAGTTTTCTTACCATTAAAGTATTTATATGTTATTTTATTATAACTATTCGAAATACATGTCTGATATAAAAATTTAATTCTACTGGTTGAAAAGTAAAAAACGTTCTATTCATATTATTGAAAATTAGAAATCTTTGATTATATAGATAAAACGTTATAAATTATATTAGAGATTTAAATATTTAACCCCATCAGCAGTTTTAACGCAAATTTAGTTATTTTTGATGATTTGTTAATTAACTGATGATTTGTTAATTAATCTATATCCTCTATACGTGGTTTAGGGGCAAACAAAATATTTTTTTAATTAATAATTAAATGTAAACAAAAAAGAAATATATGCTTTTTTCATAGTCCTAAACACATATAATTTTGATCTCCGAAAATATAAGGATTGCCAAAACTGCTATCTTTCTAAAAACAAACTATCAAAAGAGTAAATATTTGTTTAAAAAATTTAACACGCACGAATATCTTAAAATATTTCTAATTTACATTAAATATAAGATAATATATTTTAATAATATTAAAGCAAATGCCTCAATTTCTATATATTTTTTTAATTTCCTTCCGAAAACAAAGAAAATATTTTAATTGATTGAATGATGATTGTTAACGAAAGACATTAAAAATATGATGTGAAATGCTGTCATGAATGCATGTAATAATTTTAAAAAACTACTTGACATCATTACATTTTATTTCATTACATTTTATCCATTTTATTAAATGTTTAAAATAATTTTTTTGTTTTTTATATAAATGAATCAAATGAAACAACAAAAAAAAAACCTATATTTAAACGTTACAAATAAACACGTCTGTATAGGATATAATTTATGAATTTGTTAAACATGAATCTTTAATGAATAAGACCTTTTTATTATTAGAGATCACATTCTTTTTTATGCCTTACAAACATTGAGAAGAAAATCTATTACAGAGAATTAATAATAAATTTGAAATATTAAAATTATAGAATTAGTTATAAATAAAAATTTTTAATATAAAATTAATTTCGTAACGATTAAATAGTCTCCCTTGTTTCTAGATATATTTAATTTATTAATTTATTTAAAAATATTACATAAGAACAAACTTCAGCTATAGTAATCCCATGTCCCTATTTCGAAAATGATTTAAATTAGTTTCTAAGTGTGGCATCGCAAATTAAAGGATAATCTCAAAAAAACAACCGTTCTTAATAATTTTGTAATTATCACCTAATAGCACAAAACATAATTAAATAAAGTATAATTATATAATATATTATTTAGATTTACTTAAAGCATTTTTCTGCTTAAAAATATTCGCATTTTATTAAGAAAAATATAAATAACATTTTTAAGCATTTATAATTGAATTACAGCAATTAAAAGATCATCTTTGCAAAGGTTATTCTGTGCAAAGAATTATCAAGGTGATTTTGTTCTTTTTAAAATAAAATTCTTTCTTAAATAGGGTTGCAAGTTTAAGGAATTTGCACGTAGAACTATTTATTTTTCAGTTTTATGCATCATTTAATTCATTACAAACTCTCAAAATCATAATTAATTTCATTTTTTTCTTCTTTTTAAATTCTTTCAGAAATAGGGTTGGAAGTTTAAGAAAGCTACACCTAGAAATATATATTTTTAATTTTTATATACTGTTCAATTCATTCCAAACTCATAAAATCATGATTAGCTGCATTTTCTTCTTGATATTTTTAAAAAGATAATTACATTAGCAACCACCATCTGTTTAATAAGTATTTTGGAACTTGAAGTTTTTGGCTTCCATCACATTTTAAATATACTTTCATTAGAAACAAAGCAAGAAATTTGTTGAAAAATAGCTATTTCTTTATAAATTACTAAAGATAAGTTGCAAAATAAAAGTGGCCTTTACAATATTAACCAAATAAAGTAAATTCAAAAAGGTCAAACTTTTAACGCATGTTTAAAATTTAACTTCTCCACGCTTAAGAACTTTAGTATCTAAATGCCTGCAATGGAATTTTTTAAAACTACAGAAATGAATTCACTCGAAAATTTTGTCAATGAAAAAATATCTGCATTAATAAACAATCTATCTGATATCTTTTTTAATTAAATGTGTCTTTTTAATGAAGCCTGAATACACTTTAAACCTAATGAGCACAGAAGTAGATGTTTTTGACACTACTTAAATTTTGTCACTGCTTTATATTTCGTTCATAACATGCTTTATAAAGACTTTTACAATAATTAAAATTTTCGTGCTATTAAAAGTGTTAAGTATGGCTGACACAATTTTGCAGGAATTTTAAATTTAATCAGATTAAATTGTTATAAACAAAATAATTCTTTTGACAATTTTATTCTAACTGTATATTTAAAAACACAAAAATATGTTTCTATGAGAAAGAAACATATTTTTGTGTTTTATTAAACTTTTTTAATAGTTTATTTAAACTTTTAATAGTTTATTTAAACTTTTTTTATTAAACTTTTTTTAATTAAACTTTATCAATAGTTTCTATAACTATTGATAAAGTTTAATTTCACACTAAACATTATTCTTTTTTTTTTCAAAATATTTTCCGAATTTACATCTAATAAATATTTATGTCAAATTTTTATAGAATGGAATAATCAAAAATTTCAAATGCTTAACTAACAACAATTCAATTATGCAAACGTTTCTCGTACAAAAACCGAACAATCTTGTGACAGAATTATTGATCAATGTATATGTACACAATTGTGTCAAAAAAAAAAAAATTTATGCAAGAAATTTTTATTTGACTATTCGAATTCATACATTTTGAGTTTCTTCTGATTGTTAATGAACAAAGAACAAATTCGAAACTATGAAGCTGCATCTCGCTTGAATAAATTTGAATTTTAAAAAACTACGACACCAAAATTGAGATTCTTTTTCCACATTTCTCAACTGATTAGAAAGTAAAAAAATTAGATAAAGCTATTTGAACAGCATGTTACTTTATGTTTTGATTTTATTGTTTACCTAATGTGACAACACTTACAAACACCGATTGCAAAATTCATTGTCACACTTACTATATAAAGCAAAACTTCTGCTGTGTAAAATCACTTCGGATAATTCACGCTTTCCGTTCCCTTTCCGTTCATTGGATTATTCCAAATACCCAGCAGAATCAAAATGCATTCCCTCACTGTCATCTGTTTGGCTGTCGCCTTCTTGGTCATCTGCGATTGTGCTTCGGCTAAACCGGACGGAGACATGAAAGCAAAGCATCATCACCATCATCATGGGCACCATGATCATCATCATCACGACCATCACGACCATCACCATCACGATCATCATGACCACCACCATCATGACCACCATGACCACCACCATCATGGACATCATCATTAAATATACTATGAATGCCAGTTGCAAATCTCTATTTGGATTACTTACGTCAAAAATAATAACTGATTGATTTCTTTTGTTATATAAAGTTATAATAATTGTCAAATGGAACTTTTAATTTGCAACTAGACGAAAATAAAATGATTTTTAAAACTTCTATGTGTGTTTGCTTAAATTTTTAATACTGTTAATATTTTTAATGACAACAAATGTACAGCCGATATGGAATTCTGAAATTAAAATTTATTATTTAAAAACGATTATAAATTTATAAATTTTACTAATGATGATGTAGATGTTAAAATAAAATATCAGAAGTGAATATATGTTTGAAATGTAATACCATAAAATCTCTTATCCATATATTATTTCCTATATATCCTTATATATCCTTATTTCCTATATATGCTGCCCATATTACATTTTCAAACTCTTTTTATCAAAGAATACTTTTTTTTTCTTAAAAGAACTGATTGCGAATAGATAATTTAAAGTAAAAAAAAAGTATAAAATCATAAAAGTATTTATCTATAATCGTAAAAGCCAATCAAAATACAAAAATTTAATTTAATTGGAAAAAAAAAGGGAAAAAAATTTATTCATATTATGTAAAACAAAAAATTTTTGTTATTCAAATAAAACGTTATAAAAAAATTTATAATAGAGATTTAAACATTCATTCTTATGATAAGCTATTACATGTACATCAGTTATTTTATAGCACGTTTAGTTTTTCTGATGATATGTTAACCAATCTAGATCTATATACGTCTTTTAAGTGCAAAAAACATCTTTTATAAAATGAATAATGAAATGTAAAAAAAGAAACCTCTGCTCTTTACATGGTCTTAAGCTCAGAAAATATAGCTTTATATACTTTAAGCTCAGAAAATATAAAAATGCCAAAATTGTTATCTTTCTGAGAACAAACCATTAAAAGAATAACTAAATGCTCAAAACAAAGTAACACATGCAAATATTAAAAATATTTATAATTTAAATTAATTATAAAAAAAAAAAAGTTTGACTCATTTTTTTTTTTTTTAAAAATTTCATCTTTAAAATAATATCTTAATTAATTGAAAGATGATTGTTAACTAAAGACATGCATTAAAATAGATGTAAAAAGATGTCATGAATACATGCAATATTTTTAGATATTTGTTTGACATTATTAATTTTTATATCATTACATTTTATTCGTTTTTTTAAACATTTTTTAATTTAATTTTTAATAACATTTTATTAAACTTTTTCTGTTTTTAAAAAAATTAATCAAATGAAACAAAAAAAACCTACATTTTAAACATTACTAATAAATAAGTCTGTATGGAATAGAATTTTTGTAATTTGTTAAATATTATAACATGAATCTTTAATGAATAAGACTTTTACATTATTTCAGATCACATTTTTAATTTATTTTTTATGCCTCACAAACATTGCGGAGAAAATTTATTACAAATATTAATAACAAATTTAACTCTTAAAAATAAAAAATTAGTTATAAATAAAAATTTTTAATATAAAATGAATTTTGTAAAACGTAAATTGTCTCTCTTGTTTCCTAATATATTTAATTTGTTAATTTTTGTATTTGAATACTTATATAAAGTATAGATGGAAACAAACCTCAGCTATAGTAATCATAATTAATTTATGTCACTATTTTGAAAATGATTCAATTTAATTTCTAAATCAAACATTACAAATTAAAGGATAATCTCAACAAAAAAAGCGTTCTCAGTAATTTTTACTAACGCCTAATAGTACAAATCAGAATTAAATAAATTATAATTATATATTTTAATATTTAAATTTATTTGAAGAACTATTTCTGTTAAAAATACTCATATTTCATTACGAAAAAGAAAAAAAACTAACATAAATAACATTTTTAAAATATATATAATTGAATTGCAGCAAATCCTACATCTGCTTTACGAAGGTAATTCTTTGGATAGAAATAATAAAATGAATGTGCTCTTTTAAAATAAAAGTTCTTTTTTAAATAGAGTTGCAAGTTTAAGAAATTTACTAGTAGAAAAATTTATTTTTAAGTTTTGTATATTGTTTAATTCTTTCCAAACTCTTAAAATCATCATTAATTGCATTTTTGTCTTCTTCTTGATACCTTTAAAAGATAATTTCAATAGCAATCACCATAAATATTTTGGAACTTGAGGTTCTTGGCTTCCATTACATTTTTTAAATAAACTTTCATTAAAGATAAAGCAAGAAATTTTGTTGAAATAAATAACTATTTCTTCACAAAATATAAGAGATAAACAGAAAAAAAAAAAAAAAGATATTAGAAAAAAAAATAGATTTTACAATATTAACAAAATAAAGTAAATTCAGAAAGATAACATTTTTAAAGCACGTTTGAAAATTAAGTTCTTCATGTTTAAGTATGTTACTATTTAAATACTTGCAATGAACTTTTTTTTAAATCATGTAAATAAAATTTTCTCATTGAAATATTATCTATATTAATAGATAATCTATCTAATAGTTCTGTAATGAAGGCATGATAGAAATTAAACATACAGTAGGGTAGATGTTTTTGACACTATTCAAATTTTGTCATTCGTTTATATTTCGTTCAAAGTATGTTTATAAAGACATTTTAATAAATAAAATCTTGAATTGTTATTAAAATTGTTAAATACATCGGTCACAATTTTGCAGAAATTTTTAAATTTCATCAGATTAAAGTGTTAAAACAAAATATTTTTTTAAACATTTTCATCAATTGTATATTTAAAAGGACTAAAATAATTTTCTCTTCTATAGAAACATTTGAAAAATTTAATATCAAATAAAACATAATTTTTAATAATGTTTTTCCTCAAATATTTTTCGAATTTACATCTGATGAATATTTATTGAAATTGTCAATTGTTTGACAGAATGTGCCACTGAAAAATTTCCAATGCTGCTAACAACAGCTCAATTATGCAAGCATTTCTCGTACAAAACCGAACAAGTCTTGCGACAGAATTATTGATCAATGTGCATGCACAAAATTATGTTAAAAGTAAAACAATTTATGCGAATAATTCTTACTTGCATAATTTTGACTTTTCCGAATTGATACGCTTTGAGATTCTTCTGATTGTTAGTTAACAAAAACAAATCTAAAAAAACCTCCGAGAAGCTGCATCTCCATTGAATACATTTGAGATTTAAAAATCTGAAAGCGATTGTATAAAAATGTTCACTGTAAAAAAAAATGAGATTTTTTCCCCCTTTCTAAAATGGTTAGAAAGTAAAATAAGCAGATAAAGTTATTTTTACAGGAATCTACTTTATGTTTTGATCTGATTGTTTACATAATTCTCCAACACTTACAAACACCGATTGCAAAATTCATTGTTCAGACTTACTATATAAAGGAAACCTTCTGCTGTGAAAAATCACTTCGGACATTTCACTCTTCAGTTACTCTTTCCATTTACTGGATTATTCCAAATTGCCCAGCAGAAGCAAAAATGCATTCCCTCACTGTCATCTGTTTGGCTGTCGCCTTCTTGGTCATCTGCGATTGTGCTTCAGCTAAACCGGATGGAGACATGGAAGCAAAGCATCATCACCATCATCATGGACACCATGACCACCATCATCATGATCATCATGACCACCACCATCACGATCATCATGATCATCACCATCATGATCACCATGATCATCATCATCATGGACATCATCATTAAAGATTCCAAGTTCACCAATTGTAGATCTTCGTTTTGACTTCTATCGTCCAAAGTTATCCACAATTAAATAAGTGTTTTTATTAAAATTGAGAAATTAATTTCTAATGGAGATTTTAATATCTAACTTGTTGATAATAAAAGGATTTTATTAAAAAAATTTGTGTGATTTTTTTTTATATTAAAAAAATTAAAAATAAAGACCATTTTCTGAAATTGAAACTGTATAGACCAGTTTACAGCCGGCATAGATACTTCAAACAGAAATTTGCTAATTAAAAGTACTAATATTTTTTATGAACTTGGAGTAGTGTATAGAAATAATGTCAGAAGAAAATTTATTTTTAGGACGAAATTTCATAAAATATTTTTAGGATTCTCTGAACTAATTACTGTCTTTGCTCTTTTGTTCTTAATGCATAATTTTTTATTAATTTATATATATATATATATATTGTTTCTAAGCCATTTTTAGATTTAGTTACCTTTGCATTTGTAATCCATGAATGTTTTGTAATCCGTTGACCAATTAAACTGATATTGGAGTGAATTATTTCTTGTTATATTGGTGTATCATATATTTTAACTACTTAATTATGCATATTTACATAGTTTAATATTTTAATAATTTATTTTATTTAATTGATTAAAAAAATAAGAAAAAATTTTACTTAATTTATATTTTACAAATAAAATGTTAAACTTAATTTAATAACTTTTAAACTTATTTTGCAGCATCTTTAATAACTTTCAGCAGAAAATTAAGGACTGTTCATTATCGGAATTCGTTTTATATTTGTCATAATTTCATTTTAAATATACATGTTTTAAATTGTTAAATTTATGTTACGCATTTTAGTTTCAAAAGATTTAAATTAGAAACAGTAAATTATAAAAAGAATCTTTATATGAAATATTCACATAATCTAAATTGCAGATATTTTTGAGTAATTTGTAAAGTTGTAAGTTTTAATTTGTAATTTGTACAGCTTTAATTTGTAATTTCTAGTATTTTGTAAACCATTTTTTCCAAAACAAACTATGAAAAGGAAAGAAATTAATAAGTTTACATCTATGGAACATCTTAATATATTTATAATTTGTATTACAAATAAATAATATATTGATATTTAAGTATGAATTATTAATTTTTCATTAAGTTTTGTCAATTACCATTATCCAACTTTAAAAATTATTTTTAAAAATCATATTTTATTACTACAAGAGCAAATTTTTTATTTATTCTTGCAAGAATATATTATTTCTTTATGAAATATTAAGTGATTCGTAATAATTTTACAAAAAGTTTTTATATCATTAATTAAAAAAATTTTGTATCATTACATTTTATGTCACTGAAATTTAATTTATTTTGTTTCACATAAAGGCGCATTTAAAGCATTACAAAGAAACAAGTGTATCCATGAAAAACATATTTTTTTGGATACTATTTTACTTTAACGAAGAATTTTTATGAATGAAAATGTTTTCATAATTCCATTATTAACATAACTTGTGTCTTCTCAATAGAATTATTTTAGAAGCATAGAAAAATTGCATATAAAATATTTAATATGAAATTAACAACAATTATTAACTACTAAATACATGAAATTATTAATAAATAAAATAATTGAAACATAAAGTTATTTTTAAAGTGTTTTTTTAATAAATTTTTATTAATTCATATTTTTATTATTAAAAGGGATGCGCTAAAGAGAATTTTTTTGTCACAGTTATATACACTTTTTCGCTAAAATAAGTTTTCATTTTGCACCAAACGATTTTTTTGAATTTTTCCTTTTCAGATGGATAAATATTTATTTTTATAATTGCCAAAAGCAAATATTTATATAATTATTAGTATTATTATTATGTTAATTATACTTGGCAACAAAAAAAAATTTCAAAGAAGACTTCCTTTTCCATGCATAATTATAAGATATTTGAAAGAAATTCAAATGCAATAAAATATTTCATTATTAAAATACATATTTAAAATAATTTTAAGATAATGTTTCTTCAGGGAAAACAATTTCATGTTTATCACTAGAAACAATTTTGAATAAAACATTTTGAAGCATTTAAAAATGTATGACTGCTGTATAAATTGGAACCGTAAGGTATTCAAGATCTCTTTCACATGATAGTTAATGTTTCAAAAGAATACAAAAGCATTTTATAATTTTTAAAATAAAAATTATTTTCTCTCTTATATACATGTATACTACATTAACTTAAAAGTATTTTTAAAATGAAGAAATAAATTTTTAAAATATTTTTAAGTTAATTTTTCTGCTTGAAAACATTTTACCTGTTTATTTCTAAAAACAATTTTTAATAAATTTATTTTGAAACATTTAAAAATATATGACAGTTGTATAAATTTGTACCGTAACATATTCAAATCTCTTTTATGCGACAGTTATTTTTTTCAAAAAATACTAAAAGCATTTTATATTTTTAAAATAAAAATACTTTTCAATATTTATATATAATTGCCAGTGTAAGAACCCTTTCAAGAAACAGAGTTTTCTTTTATGTTTGCATTGCAGATTAACTCATGAAATGGAAATGAGAAATTTTTATTTTTCTAGGTGTTTATCTGAAAGAAATAATTTGGCATAAACATTAATCATCCACTTGATAACTCTTTGGGGAGTTTTTAAGTTCTTGGCTTTTCATTACCTTTTGAATTTATTGTTTTTTAAGAGCGCGACAAAAAAAAATTAAATAAAAACAAACATTTTAACTTAGAACTGAAAAAAAAAAGAATTCTAGAAAATTAGAAAAATTGAACAAGCAGTTTCAAAAACAAAACGTGCGTTTGAAATGAATTTCAAGATCTTAATATCTTCATGTTTAAGTACTTGCCCTCGGACCTTTTAAGAGATTATGCAAATCAGAACTTTTGGATGATTTTGCTTTCTAAATATTATCAGCATAAATAAATGAAATTTTTGTTATTCTTGTTTTTCTTTTTTTTTTTTTTTTGAAAGGAAAATGCAATTAACTTTAAAACTGACTTGCAACTCTTTGTGATTCTTAGAATGGAGAACACAAATTTTGTCTTCCATTTTTTTCATATCATTCATATCGTATTTTACGAAGTTTAAATTTTCTATAAATCATATGCATTTTAAATATTTTAATTTATATATTTATAGTTGCAATATTCAGTCTATCATAAGCATTGAATTCTCATTGTTAAGAGCAAAAATGCTGAAATTTCGAATTTCTCTTAGTCTTATATTGAAAAGAAATCAATATTCATTTGTATTTACCTTCACTTAATTAGTCACATTATATTATTTATATAACCATAAATTTTCTATAACAAAAATAAAAAATCTTGGTTCAAATTTTTTCAAATTCACTTAGTTGCTTTTTTTATATCTAAATAACTTCGGGTAGCTCTACGATCCTTTTTTGCACACTTTGGACTAATTATGACTTTGTGGATTCCAAACCACTGTCAAACATCCATGCCACCACCGGGATTCGAACCTGAAGCCTGGGATACTGATGTCCAGAGCTCCAGTCAATTGGCCATCACGCAACCTTAGAAATTACTGAGAAAAGTAGCATAAGGGAAATCAAATTTAAAATTTACTTATAAAGTATATAAAAGACTTTTTTTCATTATTATTTTTCAAAGTAATGCTTTTTAAAGAGTCTATTGAAAGAATGACAGGAGAAAATCTATGTTACAAAATTATACATAGAATTACAAGGATTAAAAATTCTTTAAAAGAAGGAAACTCAAAATTTTGCAAAAAACGAGATACCAACTTCATTTAATGATTTTTAATGTTATTATAGAAAATGTCATTATATATAGTAATTTGTGGTTTTTTTCAAATTATTATTACTTGCTAACATATTTTCTTTGATTAAGCAATTGTAGTATTATAATTTTCTTTCAACAATCAAGCTTAATTTTTTCTCACTTAATTCGTGTTATATAGAATTCTTTATGATGATTTTGTTGCAAAAGTGTAAATAAATGTTTATGTGTGGTGTTTATACAATATAAATAGATGCTGAGAATATGCTTGTATACTATGGTATCTCCTGTTTAAATTTTTAAAAGCCAAATGAAAAATATTTTACACAAAAATATACCTTTCAATTAAGTAATGTAAATTACGATTTTACAATTAATTAGAGGATATTAATTTTTGACTTAATGGGCTAATGAAACTTTCCAAATGTTTTTCTAACACCAATTCACTTATGCAAGCATTTCTCGTACAAAACTGAATAAGTCTTGTGACAGAATTACTGATCAATGTGCATGAACAGAATAGTGTCAAAAGAAAAACAATTAGCACTAGTAATTCTTACTTGCTTAATTTAGACTTTTCCCGATTCGATACATTTTGAATTTCTTCAGATAGCTTATTAGTAAAGAACAAGTTCAAAAACTCCAAGAAGCTGCATCTCGCTTGAATAAATGTGAGTTTTAAAAAACTGAAAGCAATTGTAAAAACTGGTCCACTGTGACACCGAAAATTTGGATTCTCTTTCGTCATTTCTTAAATGGTTCGAAAGTAAAAGAAGTGGATGAAGTAATTTTACAAAATGCAACTTTATGTTTCGATTTGATTGTTTACCTTATGTCCAAACACTTACAAACACTTATTGCAAAATTCATTGTCAGACTTACTATATAAAGCGAACTTTCTGCTGTGAAAATCACTTCAGATATTTCTCTCTTCAGTTACCCTTCCGTTTCTTGGATTATTCCAAATACCCAGCAGAAGAAAATGCATTCCCTCACTGTCATCTGTTTGGCTGTCGCCTTCTTGGTCATCTGCGATTGTGCCTCAGCTAAACCGGGCGGAGACATGGAAGCAAAGCATCATCACCATCATCATGGACACCATGATCACCATCATCACGATCATCATGACCACCACCACCATGATCACCATGACCATCATCATCATGATCACCATGACCATCACCATCATGGACATCATCATTAAAGATTTCAAGAACACTAATTGTTGATCTTCATTTTGACTTCTAACGTTAAAGTTATCCACGATTAAATAAGTGCTTTTAAAAAAAGTTGGGAAATTGATTTCTAATGGAGATTTTAATATCTAACTTGGTGAAAATAAAAGGATTGTACTTAAAAATATGTGTGATTTTTTTAAATTAAGAAATTAAGAACTATAAGCACCATTTCCTAAAATTGAAACTGTATTGATCAGTTATATAATACAGCCAGTATTGATTCCTCAAATCGAAATTTGCTAAATAAGAATTATTAATATTTTTATATGAACTTGGAGTAGTTTATAGAAATAATGTCAGAAGAAAACATATTTTTAGAATCAAATATCTTAAAATATTTTATGGGAATTTTTTTAACTAATTAATGCAATATATTCTTAATATATCATTTTATTAATTTGTTTTTTTTATATTGTTCATAAACCTTTTTAGATTTATTTTCTTTTGCCTTTGTGTTATCTTGAGCAATTAAATGGATATTGAAATGATTTTTTTTTTCTTGTTAAATATATTCATCATGCATTTTAACTACTTAAACTATGTGTATTTTACATAGTTTACGTAGTTTAGTAATTTAGTTTTATTTTATTGATTAAAACATGAGAGAAAAGTTTACTCGATTTATATTTTCCAGATCAAAAAAGTAAATTTAATGTTTGATAAATACAATAACGCAATTAATAACTTTCAGCAGATATTAAGAAATTTTTATTTTCGAAAATCGCTTTAAATTTTTCATATTTTCATTTTAAATATACATTTTTTATAATGTTTAAATTTATGTTACTCTTTTTAGTTTCAAAATAAATAATAATAGTGAATTTCAAATAAATAAATAATAGTGAATTATAAAAGGATCTTTATATCAAATATTCACATAATCTTAATTGCAGATGTTTAGAGTTAAAAATGTAAAACTTTTTTAAAAACAAACCACCATAGAAAAATGAATGTGTTTATAACAGTAAAGCATTTTTAAAAATATATATATAATTTGTATTAAAAGTAAATTATATTGAAGTGTAAATTATTAATTTTTCATTAAGTTTCATCAATTACCATTAAGCAAATTTAAATATTATTTTTAAAGATTCATATTTTAATATTGCAAGGTTAGAATTTTCATTTATACCTTCAAAGATATATTATTTCTTTATAACACGATTCGTTATGATTGTGCAAAATTTTTGTATATCATTAATTTATAAAAAGTTTTATCATTTTTTAAATATTTTTTGTCATTGAATTTTATTTATTATATTTCACATAAAAGCACGTTTAAGACATTACAAATAAACAAGTTTGTTCATGAAATATATTTTTTGGAAACTATTTTACTTTAAAGGATTTTTTTATGAATGAAACAGTTTTATTAATTTCATTATTAACTTACTTCGTCTCTTCTCAATACAATTATATTAAAAGCATAGAAAAATTGAAACTAAAATATTTAATGTAAAATTAACAAAACATTTTAACTACTAAGGACATGGAAGTAATGATAAATAAAATAATTTTAATACAAAGTTTATTTAAAGTATTTTTCTTATATTCATTTATAAATTTATGTTTCTTTAGTATTTAAAATGCTAAAAACCGATAATGTTAAACATTAACACTGAAAAGAATTTTTGTCACAGTTATGTACTCTTCGCTAAAATGAGTTTCCTTTTGCAATAAACAAGTTTTCAAGCTGTTCAGATGTATAAAATATTTATTTCTGATTATAATTGCCATCTACAAAAAAAACAACAACATTTCAACAAAGTCGTCCTTACCATACATAATTTTAAGATGTTTGAAAGAAATTCAAATACAATAAAATGATTTCAGAAGAAAAATAAGTTTTAAAAACACTTTTTAAGTTAATGCTTTCTCATGAAAGCAATTTCCTGTTCATTGCTAGAAACAATTGGAATAAATAGGAAGAAAAAAATTTGAAGGATTTTATGAATAGGAAATTTGAAACATTTTAAAATATAAAAATATATAATAATATAAATATATAATACAAATTATAAATATATAAATGACTGCTGTAAAAACTGGAAATGTAATGTATTCAAGGTCTCTTTCACATGTCAATTATTTCTTCAAAGGAATACTAAAAGCTTTTTTTTTAAAATAAAAATACTTTTCGCTACATATAATTGCCAATGTAGAAATTCTTCAAAGAAAAAGATTTATCTTTATGTTTTCATTGCAGATTAACTCATGAAATGGAAATGAGAAATTTTTATTTTCGTAGATGCTTATCTAAAGAGATAATTTGTCATAAACAATAAACATCCTATTGATAACTTTTGGGGAGTTGTAAGTTCTTGGTTTTTATAATATATAAATTCATTTTTAAAAACAAAATACGACAAAAGAATTTGAATAGAAACAAACATTTTATCTTAAAATTGAACGAAAATAATTCTAGAAAATTAGAATAATTGAGCATGCAGTTTCAAAAAAACAGAACATGATTTTAAAATTAATTTCAAGAGCTTATTATCTTTCTCATCAAGCCTTTTAAAAATATTCGGTTGAAATATTTTCAGCTTAAATGAATAAAATTTTCAATATTCTTGTTTTTTTCTATTTTTGAAATGAAAATGCAAATTAACTTTAAAACTGATTTGCAATTTTTGTGATTTTTTTAAAGGAAAACACACATTTTTTTATTTCGTTCATAACGGGATTTATTCAGTTGTAATTCTTCTATAAATCACTTGCGTTTGAAAAAAAAATTTAAAATCTTTGTAATTGCAATATTCAGTTTATCATAATCATAATTTTCATTGTTTAAAGCTAGAGGAAAAATAGCATTTCTCTTAGTCTTATATTGAAAAAAATTAACATTCACTTGCATTTACCTTTGCTTTTTTAGTCATATTATATTATTTATATAATTATAAATTTTTCTATAATAATAAAAATTAACCTTGCAGATGATATTTTTTCCAACTTCACTTATTTTTTTTTTTTTTCATAAATAACTTTCAGTGTTATTTGTTTTGTCATTCTACGGTCTTTTTTTGCACACTTTAAGACAATTTATACATGGACCCACAGTTTAACGGGGTTTCCGAACCACTAATAAACATCCATACCCTTGTTAGGATTCGAACTTGACGCCTGCGACACCTAGGGTCCAGAGGGCTAAACAATTGGCCATTATATTTTATTGGCAGCCTGAATGACTTCTGAGAAAGGTAGTATAAGAGAAATCGAATTTAAAAATTTAAGTAAAAAGTATATAAAATTATAATTAAAACTATAATAATTAAAATTAAAATTTTTTTCTTATTTTTTTTTTAAAGTAATGTTTTTAGATCTGCTATTGAAAGAATGACATATGAAACTGGATGTTAGAAAATATACATGGAATTACAAAGATTAAAAAAATTCTTTAAAAGATGGAAATTCAAAAAGTTTTGTAAAAAAAATAGATACCAACTTCATTTAATGATATTATTATTATGGTAGAAAATGCTATTTTATTTATTAATCTGCATTCTTTTAATTTGTTATTACTTTCTAACATATTTTTCCTTGGTTACACAACTGCAGTATTATAATTTTATTTCAACAATCAAGCTGAATATTGTTTCAATTAATTTGAATTATATGAATTTTTTCATGATGATTATGTTACAATAGTGTTAATGAATTTTTATGCGTGGTGTTTATACAATATAAATAGATACTTTACAGGAGAATATGTGTGTATGCTATGGGATCGTCCGTTTAAATTTTATAAAAGCCAAGTGAAATATATTTTTACAGAACAAATATAACTTTCAATTAATTAATGTAAATTAAGATTTAAAAAAAAAAAATAATTTCAGGGTATTAATTTTTGACAGAATGGGCTAATAAAAAATGTCAAATATTTTTCTAACAACATTTAAATTATACAAGCATTTCTCGTACAAAACCGAATAAGTCTTGTGATAGAATTATTGACCAATGCACATGCACAGAATAGTGTCAAAAGGAAAACAATTCATTCAAGTAATTCTTACTTGCATAATTTTGATTTTTCGAATTGATACGCTTTGAATTTCTTCTGATTGCCAATGAACAAAGAACAAATTTGAAACTCTAAGAATCTGCCTCTCGCTTGAATAAATTTGAATTTTAAAAAACTGAAAGTAATTGCAAAAACTGGTCCACTGTGATACTGACTGAAAATTGAGATTCTTTTTCCTCATTTCTCAAATGGTTAGAAAGTAAAAGAAGTGGATGAAGTAATTTTACAAAATGCAACTTTATGTTTCGATTTGATTGTTTACCTTATGTCCAAACACTTAAAGCACTTATTGCAAAATTCATTGTTGGACTTACTATATAAAAGCGAACCTTCGGCTGTGAAAATCACTTCGGATATTTCACTCTTCAATTAACCTTCCGTTTACTGGATACCCAGCAGAAGAAAATGCATTCTCTCACTGTCATCTGTTTGGCCGTCGCTTTCTTGGTCATCTGCGATTGTACTTCAGCTAAACCTGATGGAGACATGGAAGCAAGGCATCATCACCATCACCATGGACACCATGATCATCATCATCACGATCACCACGATCATCATGACCACCACCACCATGATCACCATGACCATCATCATCATGATCACCATGACCATCATCATCATGGACATCATCATTAAAGATTCCAAGAACACTAATTGTTGACCTTCGTTTTGACCTCTAACGTCAAAGTTATCCACAATTAAATAAGTTTTTTTTTTTTTAAAAGAAGTTGGGAAACTGATTTCTAATGGAGATTTTAATATCTAACTTGTTGAAAATAAAAAGGATTGTACTAAAAAAATATTTGTGTGATTTTTTAGATTAAAAAAATTTAAGGACTGAAGACCATTTCAGGAAATTGAAACTATATAGATAAGTTTTATAGCCAATATAGGTTGTTCAAATTGAAAGTTACTAATTAAGAATTATTAATATTTTATACGAACTTGGAGTAGCTTATAGAAATAATGTCAAACGAAGACATATTTTTTAGAAACGAAATGGCGTATATTATTTTATACGATTTTTTTTTAACTAATTAATATTTTTGCATTATATTCTTGCGAATTTATTAATTAGTTTTATATATATATTGTTTATAAGCCATTTTTAGATTTAGTTCCTTTGCATTTATAATCTGTTCAGCAATTAAATTGATATTGAAATGAATTTTTTTATCTATGCATCATGTATTCTATCTACTTAAACAATGTGTATTTTACATAGTTTAAATAGTTAAATTTTTATTTTATTGATTAAAAAAGTAAGAAACAATTTTACTCAATTTATATTTTGCAGATCAAAAATTAAAATTATTATCTTATAGTATCGTTAATATCTTTCAGCAGAAATTAAGAACTGCTTATTTTTCAAAATTCACTTTAATTTTATCACAATTTCATTTTAAATATAATTTTTTTTTAAATTGTTTAAATTTACGTTATCCCATTTAGTTTCAAATCTTTTAAATTAGAAATAGTTAATTATAAAAGAATCTTCATATCAAATATTTGCATAAATCTTAATTTCAGATGTTTAGATTTAAAAATGTTAAACTTTTTCCAAAAACAAACAACTAAAAGAAAATGAATGTATTTATAATTATAAAACCTCTTAAAATGTTCATTATTTGTATTAAAAAGTAAATAATAAATTAATATTGAAGTGTGAATTATTAATTTTTATTAAATTACATTAATTACCATTAGCCAATTTTAAATATAATTTTTAAAAAAATCACATTTAAATTGGTTATTAATAAAAGAGTAAAATTTTCATTTATTCTTGCAAGAATATATTATTTGATTATGTAATAATAACAGGATTCGTAATAATTTTGGTTTAATAAAAATATTTTTCGTGATAATTTAATCCAAAATGTTTCTATGTCATTAATTTTTTACATTTTTTATCATTATATTTTATGTCACTGATATTTTATTTATTATATGTCACATAAAGCAATATTTAAGACATTGCAAATAAACAAGTTTGTCCCTGAAATATATTTCTTTGGAAATTATTTTACTTTAACGAAGAATGATTATGAATGAAATAGTTTTAATAATTTTATTATTAACTTAACTCGACTCTTTTCAAAACAATTATGTTAAATGCTTAGAAAAAATGCATGTAAAATATTTAATATGAAATTAACAACAAATTTTAACTTCTAAGAACATGAAATCAATGATAAATAAAATAAATTTAACATAGTTAATTTAAAAAGTCTTCCTTTTTAATAGATTTATTTATTATGCCTACGTAATAAAAATAAATGCTTTACAGAAGAATATGCGTGCAGGCTATGCAATCATCTAATTCACTACCTTATAAAAATCAAGTGAAAAATATTCTATATAAAAAAGATAAATTTCAATTAAATAACGTAAATTATGATTTAACAAGAATTAATTTGAGATTACTAATTTTTTATGAATTTTGAAATACATAGATTAAATGTCGATTTATGGTTTTACAATACAAAAGTTACAATATTGTGTTTATTTTTTACGCCATTGAACTTAACTAAACAAAATAGTGTTTTAGGCAGTTTAAAAGCGTCGTGGGATATTCGTCGTTTGCGTATTTCCTCCGCGTTCTGCCCACAGCGACCGACCACACATCCCACCAAACGATTCACCATCGACCCTCTCAATGTCCCACACGTCTCCACCTGGTGGGCGTCACCTTCAATTAGAACAATACGACCTTCTCGGTGAGTGATTGTTGAAACAATCTATTCATATCATTATTCCATCCCCGGAAGACTTGAGCCGAACAATCGGAGGATGCAAAGCAGGATGTTTAACGAGAAACTCTGAGGAATTCCTCGCTACCAACGCCATATACTTCCGCGTCATGGCTTTTTTAGAAATGTAGAAAAGAATTAATGTACTTAAGTTGTTTTAAAATAAATGAAAAATTAATAAAAAATCTTTTTTTTTTCAACGCAATGGTTTTTGACTATGAACACAATAAAGTGGTTACCAAAGTGAACGATATCTCGAATCGTGGGTCAATAACAGTGTGGGCAGTTAGAGTACAAGGGGATCAGTTTCAAATCCGCTGGCAGCATCCATTGCAGTCACTGCTATCAGAATGGTGGAATTCGAAGGCATTTGCAATAACATGTATAAAAAGTCTCGCGTCGATAGTTAGTCTGTATAGCGGTGTCTGGGTTTTTTCTCATATGATACGCAAATATGAGGCACTTAACCCTAAAATTCGTAACCCCTTATCACTCATCGGTGAGCTGTCTAGGGTAGGGATTACCAAAATTTTGAGCCTTAGGACCATATTGTTTACTCCAGTAAATACCAAGGGCCAAAACCGTTTTGATTTTTCTGCCATTATCGATCATTTCTGAGCGAGCATACGCTTGCTAACTACAAACTATTGTCAGTGAAAAATCACAATTACATAAATATCATTAGTATTTTTTTGCAAGTGGATATTCCGCGGTTTCATTCGTGTTAATTTAGCTTTTCCGTTCCTGAGGGAATTTCAGGATTAAAAATATATGTTTGATTCAGGATATTTACAGTCCAAACATCGATATACATACATATGCGATACTCTTTACCCCAACATAACTTCCGAGGGTAACCGCTGGATGCTCACTAGTTTATAATGTTAGTGGGATTCATTTATTCAGTCATTTCAATTATTTGTTAGTTGTTATGCTTAAGTTAAGTTTTCTGCGTATTACGCTTGTCATTAAGCTTTACCTAGCAAGTCAATAAAGCCGAGCTATTATCATTCTGTGTTTTTATCCAACCTATTACAGCAACAATAAGTTATTTGCTGTCCCGGCCGGTTTTATGACACTGGGAGGGCCGAATTTGTCCGCGGGCCGTTGTTTGGAGACCCTGGTCTAGGGCATACATCAGTGGTGCATGAGTCCACCAAAACAAGTGTCTGAAATCGATCGCCAGAATCGAATGTAACAATGAAGGGGTCGCTTTGGGATTGGGGGTTGGTTAAGGGTCCAAACACACATTTATGACATCATTGCACGCATAATATTTAATTCGGATTATCCTCATGCTGAATGGCATTGGAACTAAGAGAAAATTTTGAAAACTGTGGCAAGAGTAGGACTGTGAGAGGAAGCAATAACAATTATTTATAGTAATAATTAAATATCACTAATATAATTGATAAATATTTATAATTCAAATATCGATTGTATGGAAAGGTAAACATCCGCTTTAAACATGGAAATGGACCAATCGTTTATTTAATAGGGCTGCTAGTTAAACATACGTAACGAAAAAAATTTTAAAAAGAAAAAAAAAAGTTGAATAGTTTTTGTGTAATGTTTTTTTAATTAATTTTTCTTTTGATGTTGTATAATTTAAAATTTCGATTATTAAAATTTTAATTTTTGTTGTAGTTAAAACCCCTCAAATATCTTTCTTACCTATTAAGTTGGTGTGTTGAATCCCTTTCTGCCTCTGTCTTGAATGGCATATTCACCAATAAACAAAATCAAGAAGACATCAAAAATATAAACATTAAAACAATTTTGATATTAATCGAGAGTCCACAGGAAACATGCATTCAACTTCATCATGTCAATTTATTTTTTAAAAATAATAAGTAATTTTTTTGGATAGATATTTAGATGTAGATGAAATATTATAACACACATCCTTTGTCCCATACTATTATCACATCCTCTCTATTCTACGTGATATATTGTGCAATAAAATAGAAAATAAAATTAAATTAAATATTTTTCTAATTCTTAAATGTTTTGCTTTCGATGTTTTTCTACAGATGCATTATGTTTCCAGTTTAAATATTTCATCAACATCTAAATCACTTATTATTTTTAAAAAATAAATTTGGTATGATGAAGTTGACTGCGCATTTCAGTGGATTGCCCATTTTTAGTTTAATGTCAAAATTGGTTTAGTTTCAATAATGTGCTATAAACTAATAAGTATATAGATGGCTTATGTCGTCATTTAAATAAACGTAATAATATATGCATATATATATATATATATATGCATACAATAAACAATTTAAGACTACAAATCGTCTTTCTTGCTTGTCCTACTATAATTCAGCTATAGTAAAACATATGGGATGATAGAGTATATAAAAACTGTAGTGGTGTGGGTACAGACAACCTGAATGTAACTGGGGTGGTTGGAGATTCTTGATAGGTACTCTCGTTGAGTGAATATACTTGATTGGTACTCTCGTTGGGTGGAGATACTTGAGACACATGTTTGAGAATTCACAGCTTTATATATATATATACAAACGCACAAACACCACACACACACACACATTTAGAGACATAAAAAATATTTAAAACTTTTAAAGACATATAATTATTGATTCGTGAAAGGACTCCACTTCTAAGCTGAAAACCCGAAACTCAGCTAAGCGCAGAGGGTGCAAAATGTACTTCCTCTCCTGGTGAGTGCCTGTAAGTCAAGTCATCATTTCTCCAGAAAGCCAAAGGAGCCCTCTTGCCAGTGAGTGGGAGGAAGCATGATTACAAAGAAGAAAAATTTTTGACGGACTTGACTGTCAAAAAAATTTAGCAATACCTGCACTAAGTTGTTAACCTCATTACAATTTTGTTGATGCCATCCTTAAAACTATTGAAGGACAAGAAATGTCTTGGGGAAACAATTTTCTAAGTAACTAACAGATGAAATCGAATTATTGTCCCCTAGTTTGTAGAATTGTCATTGGTTCACAATGGAATTTACTGAATATAGTTAAAATATGTCTTAATAAACCATAAAAAAAGAAAATTTTAAAAAAATCCATTATTTTAGTATGAATTCAAATCTATCTCACATTACCATTTAAAAATTAATAGGTCTCCGTGAGGCAATTAAGAGAAGGTCCTGTGATTTATATATATATACAGTTTTCTATCTCAATTCCGTAATATGTGTTATTTTAACATAACACCTATACAACGAAATATAATTATTTTCAAAAAGTTTCTTCAGTAGCTGCTATAAGCAATAAAAAACCTGCTTCCTACGGATGCCATATCACTTTACTTGGCGACAGGCAGCTTCATTTTAATCTGTTTATTAATGCACGTGGGTTTACCACGTTCAAAAGTGCTATAAAAATGTCCACATAGATCGTTGAAATAATTTTTCCAGCTTTTCTTATGGGGAAATTATGCCAAAAGCCGTCCTTAAACTTGCTATCACAAAATTAGTTTCTGCAAAAGCAAGAGATGCATAATTTTTAAAGTTAGATACGCAAATATTTTTCTCATATCTTATATGATTTGTTTTTCACAGAATAAAAAAAAAATAACAGCTGCTTATACGATCTGGTGTTTTTATTCAGAACTTCTTTATAAATGGAGATGGAAAACATTTAAAACCACCATTTTAAATGGCCTAACCAAGCATGTCTATGTCGTAACTGTCATAAAGTCAGTGTGCAATGAAAATAAAGGCTAAGCTAAAATTCTTCCAGGGCTGGAAGGTTTAAAAATTAATTATCTTAACTCAGATTTTTCATATTAATTAACGCGGATAATAGAGCAGGAAGCTAACGTTATGGTATTTATTATTTATATTATTTTGTATATAAGCAGTAGAAATTCTGATTTAGTTTAGCTGCCAAAATTGCCCCAGGCTAACCTTCATAACATGTTTTATGCTTTGTAATTATTCTATTGAAATATATTTTTAATCTGAAAAAGTGAAAATAATCTTTTTTTTGAGAATAGTAGAAAATAGTCTTTCAACGCTTTAAGTCCTCATGACAATTTTAATTAATTTATTTTTAAAATTTTAAGTGAGTTTCAATCATTTTAGTGAATTATTTTAAGTGAATTTCAATCATTTCAGTGAATTGTCTTACGTGAATTTCAATTATTTTCAGTAAAATAATTTTTCATTCATTTTAGTGAATTATTTTAAGTGTGAGTTTCAACCATCTTAGCGAATCATTTTAAGTGGGTTTCAATCATTTTGAGTGACTTTCAATCATTTTAGTGAATTATATTGAATTATATGTTCAATCATTTAAAAAAATTACTTAATGGTTTTATTCTATTATTTTGCAAGAATTTCTTTTTAGTGTTGCTGTACATTGGTGGGTCACGTGTTCAACTTATCACCACCCCCTACTAGCCCCCTACAGACAATCTCTACCTCTTTTAAGGTACATATGCCTATGTTGTATAAAAAAAGCATGGAAGATTTCTATATATAATGTAGGAAATAATAATAAAATATATAAAAGCATGGAAAATTTCCGTTAGGAAACCTGTTATTGATGTAAACTAATGTAACCAGTGTTTATTTTAACTATACTAATCCTTTTAAAGGATGCAATAACTCGATTCTGTAACATTCTAATGCTTTCGAATATGAAAATAATCGAAATTTCTATTAAATAATTTTCACTCTAAAGTGTTCAATAAAAAAATCTACTTAACTGTTTTTAACAATTTTTTATAACTTCGTCATTCAATTCCTTCTATTAGCTCACACTCTCCCTATATGTATCTTGTTCAAAATTTCAATCTTTAATAAAATACTTTTTATTCATCCAATCCAGTTCAAATACATTTTTTTAGAACTTACAGAGGATGACACTGGATGTTAATATAGTTTTATCAAATATTAATTTATTAATTAAATTTAATTCATTAATTCTAGTTCTTTTAGATTTAAGTTGCATATATCTACCAATAGATGGCGCCAGATAAAAAAATGAATGAAAATTATTTATAAAGGACTTTCTGCAATATAGTGAAAAAAAAAGTAGGAATTGACTTTAATTTTTTTTTTTTTATATTACTTGTTTTTTTTATTAAGCTTGAGCTTTAACACGAAGCTCAATATCCTTAAGTCTTGCCACGAACCACGTCCAATTATATTTGTCATGAACAGATGGATGACACTTTGGACACACACTTATTGAAGATGGAGGGATGACGACTACCTGCTGAAGTAATTGACTTGTGTCGCATGTATCGAATTCATGAAAGTTCTCATTTTCACCAAGCAGCTTGATTCTTGTTGAGAAAATCTGATACACTCTGTCACAAACACCATCAAGTCTCTTCCTTCCAGAAAACGGACTGCGACGGTGCTCACAGGGGACTCAAACAGAAGTCCTCTTAAAGGCAAGGTGTCTAGCATTACCACAACGCTAACGGAATTTAGATATTTTTAGTAAGGATCCACCATGCCTTCCCGAAACAAGCTACACAGCCAACGGGGGAAGAGTTCAAGGCTGATAGAGGTTTTGGCTTTTGCACTTCAGTTTTTCCGTTTTACTTTGAAACCGGGGATTTGAGAGAGAGAGGGGAAAAAAGGGGAGTGGACAGTCGAGCGAAAAATTCCAGGTAGTATGGAGGATACAAAGATCCTTAAACGAACTTGCTTTAAGAGGATTTTGTAAATATTTTTGTGATGTTGAGACTGTTTCACTCCCTTTTTTCAATTCCTTCTATTAGTTCACACTCTCCCTATATATATATATATCTTGTTCAAATTTCCAATCGTTAATAAAGTACTTTTTATTCCTCCACTCAAGTTCAAGTACATTTCTTTTGAACTTGTAGTGAATGATACTTGATGTTATTGCAGTTTTTCAAATATTAATTCCGTAATTAAATTCAATTAATTAATTACATTTTTTTAGATTTAAGTTGCATGTATCTAATAATAGATGGCGCCAAATATAAGAGGAAAATTTCAATATTTGTAAAGAACCTTCCTGCAATATAGCAAAAAAATAGTAGGAATTGATTTAAAAATTTTTTTCTTTATATTACTTGTTTTGTGTATGTTGTGTTTTGTGTGTTATGTGTTGCAGTTGTGCAGTGCTGTCTTTGTAATTTTAAATAAATATGATAGCTAAACATCTCGTTATTATTTAAAGAAATAATTCAGTTTCTAACTTGAAACAGCACTGAATCAAGACCACACCCATATCCGGCCTTAACCTGTATTTTTTTATTAATTATAATTTCCGTATTAAGACATTGGAAGCTATGTCTTTTTGTTCAATGAAGAAATAAATAAAAGAATGCATGCATGTGAGAGAAGCAATCCTTTAAAAATTTAATTTGCTTTTATTAATATGCAGGCATTAATATTTTCGTATTAGCTTTGGTTAATGGCATAGAAAAATAAAGAATACAGCTTAAAGTAAAGAATTTCCAAAGAATATTCTTAAAAATATATATATATAATCTTGGTAGCAGTTTTCCACCCATTCACTTCAGAAAAGATGAATATTTTTAAATTATTTACTGCTGAATTATATTATATACGATATTTTTAGCTTTGAATAAAGCTTATGAGGGATTAGTAGGGTAGTAACGATAATAGATTTTGAGGATAAAAGCAATTTTCTTCCTGCTTCTTTTTAGTAAAATAATTTAAAAGTAGAAAAAAATGAATTCTATGAGATTTACAAGATGGTTTTTAATATTTTTAACAATCTATCCCTTCTTTTAACAATAAAAATAATCATCCAATTTATTACAATAAATGGATGAAAATTTACTTGAAACATTTTTTCCCTCCCCTCTTGATGCATTAAAGTATTTTTATTTGAATATTTGTTCGTCATATTTAAGAAACAGCCATTAGCATCAGCAATTTGTTTCTTTGAAAACATAAATAAAAAAAAACCACTTAAGTTATCTAATATGAAAAATAAAACTAATAAGAATTTTTTAATGGGGTGTTTTTTTTTTCCGCTTTCGAATTTTAGGTTCACCTTATTACCATTCAATTTTTCTTAATAAAAAAGTAGCTTTTAATGGTTATTATGAATATTTCATAATGAATCAATTTTATGAAAAAAATATCATTTCATTGCACTTTAAATTATTTGATTCAAGCTGAAAAAAAAGGATTTTTTTTTAAAGTCTTGAATGTACCAATAGATTATAGTTTACTAATGAATTTAAAGTGTGCTTCTTAAAAGCAATATATTTTTTATCAAAGGTCTTCCAGTTCTACCAAGCTATTCAGTGAAAAACTAAACATTCGGTTTAAAGACGAAAAATGGCGAATCGATTATTTGTTAGGGGTGCTGATCAGACATATGAGGTAAATAAGCATTTTTGAAAAACAAAGGTTTAAATAGTTGTTATGGTTATGGCTCATCTAAGTTTTTTTTTTTTTTAATATTATATTGTTTAAATTTTCATTGTCCCATATGGGTCCGGGTTAGAGCAGCCTCACTGTAGTCCGTGCATGTCGTAAAAGGAGACTACAATGGGTGCCCAGTGCCCGGGGGTATAACCGGATAGGGTAAAGTCAGACTTCTCTTTGGGTGCCCCGTGTCTGTGCTGAAAGGTCAAGGAAAAAGAAGTAATCACTAACTGAACTGGATACTAACACTAACTCCTTAACTGAACTGGACTAATCATCACTAACTGAATCACTGATAATCATTAAATTGAATCACTGATAATCACTAACTGAATTGGGGTTTTTATGTTGAGTATTTTTTATTACATTTAAATCACAGTTTAAGAAATTTTTTTAAACATTGGAAAAAAATGTTGATGTTTCCAAATACAAAATATTTGCAATTAAATATATATTGCAATTAAATATAAATTGGCAAAACTTTTAAGGAGTAATCACTAAAATACAAATAAACAAATATTTATATATTTATTATATATATAGATTATTATAAACAAATATTTGAATTGAGATTTGCAGCTCCATTTTTATCTAGTGATGATGACCATGAGGGTGATGATGGTCATGGTGATCATGATAATGTTTGTGATGTTCCTGATTATGATGACCATCATGACTTTAATGATGATGGTACCTTTGCTTCTAACTGATCATCAAGTTTTGCAGAGGTCTAATCACAAATAATTGCTAGGGTAACAATAAATCAAATAACAGTTAGGGAATGCATGTTTTTTTTCGATATTTAGAACGCAAACAACGAATAAAATCGAAGACCAAATTTTTCTTAGCTGCCAAAGTTATTTCGTTAAGGATAAAGGGACTTTATACAGTAGAAAAAACGAAAGAATTTCGTTAGAACCCTTTGACAAATATTATAAGAACCATTATTGGCAAATATTGATGAACAATGAAATAAAAACTAAATAGCAATAAAGTAAACTCATTTGGATTATAAAAACATCAAGTGAAAAACAGTCTTGTTGTATACAAAAATTTCGAGTTTCTGTGTCAGGGTCTATTTTATTTTTAAGCTGTTTTTAATCATTTAATGTTTTAAAGACTTTACTTCATTTGAAATGAAAATGATGGTTTGTTGTGGTATTTTTTTTTGTAGTTGTGGGGGTTTTTTATTTCAACAAAATGCAGTATTGTAATAGTGTTTAGAAACAACATTGTGATCTTTCTAAGGGATGTTTTTTTAAATTAAGAAATGTATATGCAATTTAAATCAATGATTTCATTACATATACTTTAAAAACTTGGATTGATTAACAATGTGGTCATTATTGCAATATAAATTTCTATAGAAAAAGTTTTTTTTTTTTTTTTTTTTTTTTTTTTTTTTAAACTTTGATGTTATTAGTTTATGTCTGTTTTGGTTGATATTTCCTTAATTTTAGATAATAGAGAAATACCTTTTAGATTGATTATTACTAGGTGTAGAGCACAAAGTGGGACCTGATGCTAGTCTTGGTAGTGCCATGGATGTTTGTAGTGATTCGAATCCACTTTTATACCACCTAATATGACTGTTGTGTAATTCCTTTCAACAATGAAAATGTGAAAGAAACTAAAACTTAAGAAAACTTATTCTTGGACTGATGGCCAGTTGGCTAGCATTTTAGCGTTTGGTACCAGAGGCTTCAGGTTAAAATCCTGGCGGTAGTATGGATGTTTGTTAGTGGCTCGGATTTCATGTTAACTGTACGTTCCGGTCTAATTAGCCCAGAGTGTGCAAAAAATGACCGTAGAGCGACAAAAACCAAAACCAACTTAAGAAAATTTATTCAAAATAATAATAAAAAGGCAAAAATATCAATAGTTCAAGAAACTGTTTTGATACCAAAACAAGTCAGGAAATATATTCAAATCGAAAAACAATTTCGTTTTTTTTCCTTCTGCAAACTTGTTTTGAGTTATTACACAAAAATTTGATAACTTAAAAAAGATTTTCTTGTTCAGACGTATTAATGATTTTATTAAATTATTCCAAATTGGACCAAAAGTTTTTGACAATCAGAAATAACCAAAAATATTGTAAATAAATAAATGCATAAATTTGTGACTTTTTTTTTTTCTGAAAATGTTTTCTTCAGAAAAAGGATGTATTTTTCACAAAAATTTAACAATGACCATCATTGAGCATGCTCGTCGTCCCCCTTTTTTAATTAAGATTTACATGTATAATATGTTTCAATGTAAGTTAAGCATGCAAGTATGTTTTTTCAATGTATAATTAGATCATAAAGAGTTTAAACGGCGGAAATTAAAGTAGAAAAATAAAACCTAATTCCTTCAAGGTTTATAAAAATACGTTAAGTTATAAAAAAAATTACTATATTAAATTATATATTTATTTTTCTAAAACAATGAAACCACTTTTAATTTTCATTATAGCGGCTTTTTTTATTGTGTGTGAGTTCATACATGAAATATATCATTAATTTAAAATAATAAATAAAAACGGAAAACTCATTTACAAATTCAAATTATTAAAGTCATTAAATTTTATTCTCTTAATTAAAGTAATTACGATTCATGATATTACAGTAATTTACTAACTAATTTCTTTCTTACATCGATTTTTGTAATAACCAAGAACAGCAGCAGTAAATTAAATGGTTTTTATTTATCGATATTTTTTCACAAATATATGTTTATCCTAATAGGCTTGCGGAATTTAAAGTAATATTTACCAACAGCCTTTTAACTCTTTTAACATTTTTGAGTGCAATTTTAAAATGTCACATTTTTTGGGAAATAAATATATAAAAATAAAATTATTTATACAGGATCCAACTACTGACAAAGAATCTCATCTTCTTGTATCCAATAAAATAGAAAATATTAAATAAAATGTCTTCTAATTTATAATGTTTACTTTTTATTATACTAATCTGAATCATATTCTCTGTTTCAATCTTTCATAAAATCCGAAAATCTTTCAAAAACAAATATCATTTATATTTTATTCACTTTTTAACATTAAACTTGAATTTTTAAAATTTTCCTGTAAATAAAATACTTTAAGTATTTAAAAGTTATTTAAATTTAAAGTTATTTTAAAGTTATTTTGTTCTTTTGATTTTTACGATGCTTTGTTAAATAAAAAAAAGTGTTTAAACCTTTTACTGATAATAATTTTTTTTCTTTTGATTAATTTTTACATCGCGTTGTATGTATAAAAACCCTTGCTTTTAAAAAGCTTTTAATTTTTAAAAGACATAGATGTTAAAGCAAGAAAAACAAAAAGCAACTTTTAGAATCAAATTTTAAAAAAGATTTGCATTGCAATAAATTTATTTTTATTTTGATTAATGTCGTTTAAGAAAATGTTTGAATTTTTATTGTTTAAAAATATTCTTTCAAGAATTTGCTCCATTTAAAAAAAATGAAAAGATTATTCTAATTTTCGTTTCTTCAGAAACGCTTGCTGCTTTTAAAAGAAACTAAATTTAATTTTTAAAAGTCAGAAGATAGAAATGTTCTAGGATGTTATTCTTTCTTCTGTTTCTAGAAATATAAAAAGATTATTCTAGGACGTTAGTCGATTCTTCATAACGATAAAAAAAGGATAACTTTTAAAAGTAAGTTATTTGCAACTTCTAAAGATGAGTTTAAAAAAGATTTAACTTCCGTCTTCTCACTTTTTTTAAAGATTATTCTAAGTATCTTCTTCATCACTAAAATCAGTAAATTATTGAGTACAATTAAAGGCTTTATTCTCTTATTTCTGAACGATAGAAATATGATTATTTCTAGGACTTTTGTATAACTTAACAAGTTTTTAAATTCTTTCTTCAAAGTACGTCGTTTGAATATTGGATAAAATATTGTTTAAAATTCATTCTTTAAACGTTAAAAATTTTGTCAAAATTTAAAAATAATAATTAAGAAATAATAAATAAATGATAGAAATATAATGAAAAGATTGTTCTAGGATTAGTTAGTCGTTTCTTCATTATTGAACGATAGAAATATAATGAAAAAGATTATTCTAGTATTTTGTTCGATTCTTCATAACGATAGAAATATAATGAAATGTTCTAGGATGTTATTTTTCTTCATTATTGAACGATAAAAATATAATTAAAAAAGATTTTTCTAGGATGTTATTCGGTCTTCATACTGAACAGTCGGACGTTAGCGTCTGAATTCTTCATAACGATAGAAATATAATGAAATGTTTTAGGATGTTAGTTCTTTCTTCATTATTGAACGATAGAAATATAATGATAGATTATTCTAGATGTTATTAAAAGATTATTCTAGACGTTTCATTACTGAACGATAGAAATATAATGAAAATATTATTTTTCTAGGATGTTATTCGACTCTTCATTACTGAACCATAGAAACACAATAAAAAAATTATTCTAGGATGTTATTCGATTCTTCATTATTGAACCACATAAACACAATAAAATATTATACTGCGACATTATTTGATTCTTCATTATTGAATCATAGGAATAATAAAAAAAATTCTTACATGCTAAATCTGTTTGAAAATTAAATAATTTTTATTTCAATATCATCATGTTACTACAATGCAACAATGCAAATGCAATTGGGCAGTAGTTTTACTTAACAAACACCATATCTTAAATAAAGACATTTGTCCAAACAGAAATCTGCAATTGTGAGTGCTCTATTTGTATCTCTAGTGGTGATGTCCGTGATGATGGCCATCATGGTGATCATGGTGATGATGGCCATGGTGATCATGGTGGTGATGGTCGTGGTGATCGTGATGATGATGGTCGTGGTGGCCATTGTGATGATGATGGTGCCTTGCTTCCAGTTCTCCACCGGGAATAGCGTACACATCACCACAGGCTGCAATTACAGAGATAACCAGACAGATTACAGTGAAAGAATACATATTTTCTTCTGGAAAATGGTCGAAAGTGAACAGATAATTAAGAAGGAAAATTTCTGAGTAATATTTCGCAGCAATGAGATTGTTTATAGAGCAAACCATGTTGTTCTTTCATAAACCATGTCTTGTCAGATCTATTTTGATGATCCACGAATTCAAAACATGAAGAATGAATTTATTATGAAATTATTTTAAAAAATTATGAAATTAGTCAAAATTTATGATAAACGAATAAAAATGTCAGAGCTTCATGGTTCAGGTGTGATTTTTTTTTAGGAATTTCAATGTTCCTTTAAAAAAAAACATAAAACAATGCATAATCGACTATTCTTTTTTGTCGTCTACTGTTCGATAGTTAAATAAGAAAATCTACATTCAATAATCATAATAATTCTGATGAAATTGTTGATCTGATTTGATGTTTTTAAAGCTACAAAAATTTTATTTTCTGATACAAATGAAAAATTATTTGCTTATTTTCTGAGCTACTTAAGACATTTTTCATAATTTTTGAGAATTTCTTGCTACACACATCATTAATAGAAAAAAAAAATGTTTTCAAAATGTTTACAAATGTTTTTCTGGTTTATAACCATTGAATAGAAACACTGACATTTTTCGCGATTTAAAATCTGTTTCATTATACTTAAAAGTATTACATAAATAATAAATGATCATTTTATATTTTATTCTCAGAGTCAGAGTAAAAAAATAATGTATAACCTAGTGCCATGTTAAAAAAAAACAACTCTTAGAGATTATTGAATGTAAATTCCTATTAAATGTAATTTCAAATGTAAATATAATTTATGTTTATTTATTGACACTTGGAATAATTAAATTTTTAATAATTAATTTCCTATATCTTTATAATCTAATGAAGAAAGAAAAAAATTATTTAATATGTTCTTTTAATAATAATTTCTATTAATATACATCTAATTAGTTATTAATGATTATCATAAATAATAAATCACCTTTTGATGAATTTATACACGCATATTAGTGAACTTAAATAATTGAATGAAAATTTTAATTTTTAAGGAATTTAATTTTATTATTATTCTGATGACTCTAGTTAAAATATTGAAATTAATTTTCATCTGCAATATGAAAAATACTTTGTTTTAATAAAAATATTCAGTCTTTTGTAATTATTTCATATAAAATGATATCGGCTTAAATGAGAAAGATGTTTGCTAATTTATGACAAAATATATTATTTTTTTAATTAAGTAGTTGAAATGGTTTTTCAAACAAAACATTGTTGTTCATGCTTTTTATTTTAAATAAAAAATATTAAGATTAATAACACTGCATTACATTTTATTTTTCTAGTGAGATTTAACAAATAGTAAATAATAAAGCTTGAATTCAGTTTAATATTTGAAAAATATTTATTGAAATTGTTCTTTCTTTTTTTTTCAATATTATTTTTCAGTCACTTTTTTTGATTAATAAAAACATTTTAATCTAACGTTTCATCTGAATTAAATTAAGCTGATACTTAAAATGTGCAAAAATAAATAAATAAATAATAATAATTTGAAAAGAATTGTCAAAGACTTGATTTTTATAAACAATAATGAATTTCATATTTTTCTGCTTTTATTGTGATATGTGAAATGCATATATTATCGTGGATATTTTTTTACAAGAAAAATGAAGTATATTCTCATATTATTAAGTAAAAAAAGTATTATTTCTTTAAAAACAGCATGGTACTATAATTTTCTGTTTTCTATAAAATAAAATAAAAATTTTCAATTGTTTTAAAATGATTGTTTCATGTTATTTTCCTGATTTAAAATATATTTAACATTTTTTTTTTCATTTATTTTATTTAGGGATACAATAATATTCGCCTAACAGAATAGTAACGTATAATAATGAGAATTCAGGCCATGCAACTCTTGTGCGGTTTTCGATTTTATTTTTTCGTTACAATTTACTGGTGCTATATCGGCTTTATTTATTAAAACATTGTCACCATGGAAACCGTCTTGTGATTCAGTTCATTTATTTATTCTATGCAAACATTAAAGAGAAATTTTAATTCACAGTTAGTGTTCATTTTCTTTTTCATTTTCATTCAATCCCTGTTCTATTTATTTCTCTTCTTTATGAATAAATTTTAGTATTAATCTTTGCCAGATTCTTTTTTGTAAATTTCGTCTATAAATTTAATCTATTTCAGCGAATTTTGGTTGAGGAAAATCTTCAACATCTATCTTTCTATATATTTTTGACCATTAAGTTATGGGTATTGCTTTGAGGAGTGATGTTTTTCGTGTCCTGGACGATTTTCAATTATCTTATTGGTAAATTTTGTACCCATTAAATTATGCGTAGTGTTTTGTGAAAATCGATAATTTTTCGTGTCCTAGATGACTTTCAGTTATTCTTGTATTGGTTAATTTTTATCCCCCCATTAAATTGTGGTATTTTTGAGAAGCGGCATTTTTCGTGTCCTGGACGACTTTCATTTATTCTTATTGATTATTTTTTATCCATAAAATTATATGTACTGTTTTGAGAAGCGATGTTTTTTGAGTCCTGGATGATTTTCAAATAGTCTTATTGTATAATTTTTTTACCTACAAAATTATGTATAATGCTTTGAAAAACGGTATTTTTCTGTCCTGGACGACTTTCAATTATTCTTATTGGTTGTATTTTTTAACTTCTTTCGAGAGCTATTGGTTTATTATTTTTAAATTTATTTTACGATTTTTTTTATTTCTTTTACGAGATTTTGTATAGATAATATTTATTTAAATTTCTTGCACGAGCTAATAATTAAATAATGTAAAATTGTTTTAAAAGATCGTCTGGTGAAAGCAAAGACAATTTTATTTCTAAGTGAAAATGAGATTTTTTGAGAAAATCGTTTGAATTCCTATAGGTTTTTTTTTAAAAATGCTATTATGCGTTTTGTTCTTTCATTATATTTTAAGTTTTAATGGTAACCTGTAGGCCCAGCAGATTACAATTTATGTATATATATATATGTATATATATACATTATATATATATATATATATATATATATATATATATGTCTATTTGAAGACTTTAGTTTTTCTCTTCGCCATTTTCGAAGAAAGTGGCAAATCAAAGGTTTTTCTCTTAATAAATTTATTTTGGGATAATCTTGATCAAATACTTATTTAAAGAGGTCCTGCGTAGGAAACAAATATATTAAACTAAAATGTAATAGTAAAAATGAAACAATACCTTCAATACGTTCTAGAAAAAAATTTCCCTTGTTAAGAATTTTTTTTCTCTCTCTTTTTTAGGGCGCCATATTGTAGTGTGCAGATTAGGCAGCTGGATTGTAACTGGGTGAGGTTGGGTTGAAAGGCGTGTTTGAGATTTCATAGCCTTATTTACACGCGCACAAACAAATACATATACACCATATAATATTTAAAGATACGGGGCCTGAATGGCCGAGTAGCGCTCTGGCGCTCGGTACCACAGGTATCGGGTTCGAATCCTGGCAGTGCCATGGATGTTTGTAGTGGTTCGGAACCCACTTTAAACAGTAGGTCCCGGTCCTAATAGGATCGTAGAGCGTTGCAGGGAGCATTGTTACTACGCGTCCGTATCTTCCAAGTTACACGCGCCCCTGGGTGATGCACGGTGAGTAACGTCTGTGCAGTGCTTGCCTTAAGGTATTCAAGACCAAGCTGTCTAAGTGTTTGCCAGCTGCATTAAAACAAGAAAAAAAAAATATTTAAAGATACAATATGTACCACATTTAAAGACGTATAATTATAGATTCGTGGAAGCACTCCTCTTCTAAGCCGAAAGCCTGATACTGAGGTGCGCGAAAGATGCTTCTTCTACGGATGAGAGTCTGTAGGCCAACTATTACGCAGAGTCGCGTTGAATATATTTCCTCTCGTGATGAGAGATTACAAACTAAACGTTTCTCAACGGCAGCCCCGGTTACGCTGTACTTCCTGTTGGCTAAGAATCTGAGGCCGACTAATCATTTATCCTGAACGCCACAGGGGGAGCTCTTGCAGTGCCTAAGAGGAAGCCCAGTTGAACAACTAGCGTTCAGTTAGCCTTTGGCATCAATTAAACAAAATTTATATGGATTCCTGCGAAAGTTTTACCGTAACTTGAGCAATATTTATCGGCACAACTATATAACAATTTTGGGGTACTGTTGAATTTAATAAATATTGCATTTGAATGAAATTTGCTCTTGCAAAACACTTATTTCACTGATTACTGAATAATGTTTTAATAATAATGTTTTCCACAAAACTAATTTTGTTATAAAATTAAATTTAAAGGAAAGGTTGCGTTAAAAGCTTTTATTAAATTGAATGCAATTTGTAAAATAAATGCTCTGCTTTTCAAAACAGTTTTAACCTTTAAAGCAAGTAAATTGAGATAATTGAGAAGATTGTTATTACTTTTTTTTTAAGGTTTTGGCAAGAAAGATTCAGATTATTTATGATTTAGCATAGAAATTATCCCGTTAAAACTAATTTTTATTCCGTGAGGTTAATTTGAGTGGAACCATTAAATTTATTTGAACAGAAACGGGAGTAATTTGCATTACAACAACCTCTCCAGAAGGAGAAATGAATGGATTTGGAAGTTTCTTTTGGGGAAAATGGCGTTTATAAAATAAAGTTTTTTTTTTTTTTTTTTTTCGTTTATAAGGACTGGATAGAGGGAAACAAAATTTATTCAAACTATTTATAAAACATATTTTGGAGTGACTTTTCAAAGTTTTTAAAGAATTAATGAGTTTATTTTTTTGTGTGAATCTTTATTTGTTGTGTTACTGCGTTTAAAGTAGTTCAAATTGTTTGTTGTTGTCTTCCAATGCTGGACATTTTGGCCTGAGTCGGTTTATAATTAAAACAGAAGGTATGTAAGAGATTCAACGTTATCCAGATTGAACAACAAGATATTTTTCATCATTGCATTAAATGTTTGCTACGGTAATTTAAAATGAACATCTTCACGGGCGACAACTAGAGCTATATTCTGAATTGGAAAGGAACATTTTAAACGTCGCACATGCAACCGGTTTTCTGTTGTTCGGTATAGAAATTGAAAAGGAGCGGAATTTCTGTTCAGCTGAATGTCGATTCTGGTGGTGCAAAACGATCTTTCCTCATTCTAATATCTTCTTCCTTAACGTGTTCCATCTAAGTTATTTAACAAATGTTCAGTGGGATAATATCAAATAACTACAGTGGTTTGGATCTATTTTTGTGTATTTTACATAAACAACTCTTGCACAAATCGATCAGTATGTTTTGGATTACCATTTTATTTAAAAAATGTGTTTAGCTAGTCTTAATAGAGAGTTTTTGCATGACGTTTTTGATCGTCCAATATTTTTTTTTTTCTTCCTAGCACGCATGCTCATAGGAAATATGGCACCCATTGCGCATGCCTATCTGTACTGCACTACTGAGCTATTCCTATGAGCATGCGCGCTAGGAAGAAAAATATTGGACGATAAAAACGTCAAAACTCATTCCAGCCTTGAGTCAGGGTGACTTGCCGCTCCCGTTATTTCAAAACTAATCAGCCTGAAATTTTTCCCAAATTTTTTGCATTTTCTCGAGTTTTTATCTCGCTTTGTATTTCCAGTTGATTGATTTACCGTCGATACGTTCTTTCTCCATACAAATTTCATCCATGTCTTTTATTTCGTGAAATCATGAGTAAATTCTTAGAAATATTATACAACAGTGTAAAAAGTATATAAACGTTCCAAATCAAGCAGCAAAATGAAAAATGTTTAGACTTTTTAATTGCTACTGTGGAATACATATTTTGAGAGGTTAATCTCTTCTGGTAGATAAGACAGTGATAGTAAAAATTCTACTTAAAACTTTTTTTTTTTTTCAATTCATTCTATTAGCTCACACTCTCCCTATATATATCTTGTTCAAATTTTCAATCGTTCATAAAATACTTTTTATTCATCCACTCAAGTTCAGAAACACTTTTTTTCTGAACTTGTAAACACTGAATGTTAATACAGTTTTTTCAAAAGATTAATTTATTAATTAAATTTAATGAATTAATTTTAGTTTTTTGATTTAAGTAGCATGTATCTACCAATAGATGGCGCGAGATAAACTGGAAAAATGAATGGAAATTATTTATAAAGGACTTACTGCAATAGAGTGAAAAAAAGTAGGAATTGACTTTAAAAAAATTTTTTTTTTTTGTACTTTGTTTTTTTGTATGCTTATTTATTACTGACTGATGGAAGTGAAAGGATGGATATATATTTATAAAAGTTGATTCATTTTTTTATTTAAATAATTAAAAGTTATTTATGATTTTTAAATTTTATTTATTAATAATTTAGGAATTCGACTTATGATAAATTTCGTTTCACAAAAATACGGAATTTAAAACATATTAAATATTTATATATGAGAAAGTCTAGTTAAATTCATAAAAAAAATTCAGTAAAAAAAAAAAGATTAAAAACCTTAAGTCAAATGAATTAAATTATTTTTTGTTAAATTTCCACTTTCCAACATCAGTGTTATCTTGTTTGTGCAAAAACAGATCCATAATAATTATTTTTAAATTTTCAATCGTGTCCCTAATTTATAATGTTTTTGAATAATTCGTAAACTTAATTGAAAATAATTTTTTTATTATAATTTCGAAAATAATTTTTAAGTTTTAATAAACTAATTAATTTCGAAAAATTTATATCTTCGTTGATGGAACTAAAAACCAAATACAAAAAAATTAGCATGCTATAATTCATTTTTTTTTTTAACTATATTTAATATTTAATGTATTTAAAAATTATTTCAAAAAATTAAGCTATGCTTTGAATTAAGCTGTGCTAAAACTATGCTTTTAATTTTGGAAAAAAAGATTCTTTCGACTGGTGCAATAATAAAAATTAAAAATATTAATTATTAAAACACAAAATATAGTTCGGTAAGAGGAAATTTCATTTAACATTTAAATTCATTTTAAATTATTATTAAATTCATTTCATTAACATTAGGAAAAGTTAGTTTTCTGAACCCCCTACATCTCCAAAACATTTAAACAAAGGATATCTACAAAAAATTATGTGCTAGTTTCATAGTGCTATGTTTGAGAAGAAAACTTAAAAATTACTTTAAAAATCTCAGGCTCAGTAATGGAAAAATTTCGAGTTAGCGGTTAATCATGTTAATTAATTTTTCTAATCAATTGCTTTGTCCCATCTATTAGTTCCTTTCAAGCAATTTTCTACGATACCACTTTTGTGAATATCAAATAATAATAGTTACAAATCTTAAGGGTGTCCCTTATTTACAATCATGCAGCATATTCTCAACTTGTTATATATCTAATCACGGTTACGATTTTATAACGATTTCTAATTTTTATAATTAAGAATTGAAGATAGATAGATAGGGTATGTAAAGAACTTCTTCTGAACTGTTATAATATTCTTGTCAAATAAAATCTTTTATTTTTAAACTTCCATTAGGGAATAGAAGCAGATTATTTAATGCAATATATATTCTATCTGTTCTAGAAAAATTCTCTCTATTCCATTCCAACTTCCTTAAAAATCGCTTGTTGCTTTCGGAAGAGTTAAATTGAATCAGAAAAAAAAAAATAGAATACGACTGTTTAAATAGATATTGAAAAAAAAAAAAAGCAATTTGCATCTTTTAAGACGAGTTGAAAAATTCAATTTTTACACTGACACTTTGAATAACCTTGTCTCCTTCTAACTAAATAAAAAGAAGAAATGACGAAGTTTCACGAATACATTTAATTCGTTTTATATTTTCTTGAAATATTTATTTTCTGTTCTAACAAGCTCTTTCTTTGAAGATACATCTGTTTAAAAAATAATTTAAATGTCATTTGCTGCTTTTTTTTTTTTTATTAAAATTTATGCTGAAGTTACATTTCATAGAAGACAAAAATTGTACCTTACCACATCTAATTGAAAGTTCATTTTCATGGAAGTTAGACAAAACATTTTTCAGAATGTTTGTTAATTTATTTGTAATCAATATCTTTTAATAAACTGCTTATATTGTTGCATTTTTTTCTCATGGGAAGAATTTTGGCATTTCATTCCCAGGAGAGAGGAATGTATGTTATTTGACAAGTACATAATAACAAACTATCACTCAAATTTGACGGCAGACAAACAGTGTTGTGGATATTTATATTACATGCAATTAGTGTTTGTACAAATCAGAACAACCTATCCCTCAAATCTAATAGTAGATATCTAATGTCATGGATAATGAGACCTCATGAAATTAACGATTGTCTGAGCGACCTTCACAGGTCGAAACAATTACATATGGAATATGGGCTACACCATGAGTTGTTCCATCGTGATTGGTGAATAATGACCATGAGCTGAGAAAAAGTATACTCCAATGAGAAGCTGATCACCCCCTACTCCTGACGGATTTTCTCAAAAGAGAGGCTTTTGGAGAAGGATAGAAAGATTATTCTGAGACAAGTCGGCAAGAAGTGTTGTTTTTCTCTTTTTCTGTATCACACCGTGTGATAATTAATGTCTGCTGCAGACCACGCGTTTTGAGATTCGGCGTAGACTCAAGAAACCTGAAAATCTCCGACTTTGGAATGAACTGTACTTTGTGAATTCCGCTTATATTTTAAATTTTCATTTCTTTGTAAATATAGTTCTGTATAACATATATATATAATGCTTGCAAATAAAAATTAAAGTGTTGAACTTGAAAGTGGCCCTCTTCTGGAAGCAGTTATAGGTTTAGTAAAGGCCGAGATGTTACAATATACACAACTATTTTTGTTGTTATTGAAGTAGTTGTTTTGCAATAATTATTATCATTTCCCAGAATTATGATTGAAAAATTATTATAAATATCTAATTATTCAGCCTTTTGAATGAAGTACATTTTCACACTTATTCTGATAAGGAGATTTTTTTTTTTTTTTTAACCAGTATACTTTGGAATATACTTTGTACCAAGTATACTTTGAAATTTTCGTAACTGGCTTTGTGATACTTAGGTGCAATCACGTTTGTTTTTGAATTTTATGACAATTATGAAAATTGTAATGTTTACAAAAGTAATTTTCATGAAATTGTTTTTTTAAATTTTATCTCGAAAAGTACAAGGATAGAAATTAAAAATTAAAACATATAGACTGAAATATTTTCTGTTTAATAATTTAACATATAATAAAAAAATGTTAATAAACATTTTTTTCTTTCTCAAAATTGTTATATTAGAAACCATAATTTTGTATCAGAATTTGCGAACGTAATATTAAAATAAATAACTTCAGAACACAGTTTTTTTTCTTTCTTATTTTAAAGATGATTTTTATTTTTTTAATAGGCATTAATATTCATGAATTAAATATTAGATTTTATTCATAAATTAAATGGCTTTTAAGTCTTCCATTGCCATTTTGTTCTTTTAGTTAAATAATTTCAAAACTGTTTAAATTTCACGAAACTATTTTCACTACTTTTTTTCTGTCAAAATTTAGGGAATGGTTATCTATTTATATAATAAAATTGTCATAGATTGCAGTTAGTACAGTCATTATAATCAGTAAAAATGAATGTTAATTAAAAGACTGTATCCAATATTTTTACATTAAATTCGTTCGATAAAATTTAAAATCTTATAACATTTATTAAAAATTCTAACAAAAACTTTTTAATTTATTAACCAAAATATGAATACATAATGAAGAAAAATGAGAAAATATGCGAACAGCAAATGCATTTTTTGGAATATGTTTAGTATAAATTCCAAGAAGTATATAAAATTATATTATTAACTTAAAACAATCTAATTAGAAAAAAATTTCCAATGAAATTAATTGTGAAAATTATATATTTAAATGTATTCAAATAATAATTTTAAAATAAATTGTTAGTAATAGAATTCAGAATCTATATTTGATATTTAAATACTAAATCATTAAAAAAGTTTTGACTTTAGCTTCAGCAATTCATTATTTTGAAATACTGAAGGTGTGTGGCAAAACGAAATCATCTTTCAGAATTATTTAAAAGGGAGTATTATAAATTTTTATGGAATATTAATAGGTAATTTTTCTAATCTATAGATAATCTTTGCAAGTCATAATATTATTTTACTCAAAATAAAACAAATCTAATGTATATTTAGAATTATTTTTTAAATTAGCTTTGTATACTACTAATATCAGTATGCGTTCCTTTGTATATTTTTTGTATTAAAATTTCAGCTTTTTTTTTAAAATAAATTATTATACTGATTGAATCAACTTTGATTTACGAATTGTCCTTTCTGTTTTATATTTTGAAAAAAAAATAATTCTTATTTTATTAGTGAATTTTTTTATATAAAATAATACTTTGCCCTTTTATCAAAAACATTCAATAAAATTTTTGAAGCTAGTAATATATATATTTATATAAATATAAAGTTCCAATATTTAGTCAATATAAAAATTGCTTTTACCGTAGGACGTGAATAGGAAACTGAGCATGCGTAATAACGGACGTCCTAAACAACGTACAGTAAAAAACTAAAAAAATGACTTGAAATAAATGTCTTGAAATTATTATTATTACTTTATATTTTCCGTTTTACCATTAAAAAATTAATGCTATCTTGAAATTAAATAACTTTTTAATAAAATGTTGTAACCATATTTTGAATTAAATTTAAATGACAAAGCAACTGTTTAATATTAATAATAAACTAAATTTTTTGTTCAGTTGTAGCTATGGTTTTTTTTTATTGTTAATTAGCTCGTAATGAGAGACAAAATAAACATAAATAGAACCTTCTTGTATGATATGTTTAAAAAAAATATTAAAGCTTAGAAATATTTCTAAATCCAAAAGAAAAAATGACGGCTTGTTCGAAAAATTCTTTTAGTTTTCTTTCGCTTTAAATTACTTACATTCAACATTTTTCAGCTTTTAACAACTCACTTAGTCATTTTCTTGTAATTAGGTGTTTTTCATTCTAAAATTTTATTCTAAAGGGAAAAAAAGTATAAAAGACGGAAAAAAAAATTATTAATTTTTAAATAAGATTACTTGCAAAAAAGAATGTACTTTCATAATAGATATTTAATAAACATCGCTACATTGTACTCAAATTAATTATTTAAGAAAAAACCTACGAAAACCCTTTTGTTCGAAATATATACTATTAAATAAAGTTAAACAAAATTATAAACAATATAAAAACAGTATTTGTTTGGGAAAAAATGTTATACTACCTGAAAACTAACTTTTTAAATTAAATTAATATTTTTTATATTTCTTAAATTTTCTAAAACTCTACCAAAACTCGATCAATTTCATATTCATATTTTCAATAAAGAATTAAATTTTACTTTTTAAACTTAGGGACTTTATAAAACTCGATTAATTTTAATGAAAACACTGTTAGAAATATTTTTAAAATATGGAAAAATTAGAATAAAGTTCATTTAAAAGAAATCATTATCCATTAATTAGTATTTTAAATACTTTTAAAGTAATCCTTGAATTTTCTTTTAAATTTTAAAGCTTTATTATACTTTAAAAATCTGAAAATTCTCTTGAAACAAATATGTTTTAAATATACGTATATTTTACATTAAAAATAAACGAAAATAAATATGCAAAATGAAGTTAACTATTTAAGAATATGAGATGAAGATATTTTTCATTATTATTATTCATTATTTTATATTATTTATATGAAATAATGAAATAAAATAACAATAATGAATATGAATAATTATTATAAATGTTAATTTTATAAATATAAATTATGAATAATAATAATTATGAATAATTTATTTCATTAATTTATATTATATTATTTTTTTTTAATTTTTATAATTCATTATTTATATTTAAAATAATTCATTTTTTAATAAATAATTATAACTATATCGTTAATTATTTCTAATAGTTTATTCAATACATATATATTTATTAATATGATTTCTTCTAATTCTTTATTACCAGTATCTCCCTTGAGTTCTAAATAAAGAAATTAGTCCATGGAATGAAAAGAGAATCTTACGTGGGATACTTTTTTAAATGTTTTGATTGAAATTTAATACATAAATTATTTTATAATTCTCCAAAAACTAATTCTATGGGATTGCATAAAAATTTGCATGTAGAGTGTGTATTATTTATGACATTTAAGTTTATTTTTATACAAGAATTTTGTGTTTCTATTTCCCAAATTTAACTTCTTCAGATTTATTATTCAATTCCTTCTATTAGCTCACACTCACCCTATATATATCTTGTTCAAAATTTCAATCGTTCATAAAATACTTTTTTATTCATCCACTCAAGTTCAAATACATTTTTTTTTAACTTGTAATCGATGACACTGGATGTGAATACAGTTTTTTCAAACATTAATTCATTAATTAAATTTAACTAATCAATTTTATTTTTTTAGATTTAAGTTGCATATATCTACCAATAGATGGCACCAGATAAACTTTAAAAAATGACATTCTACATTCTACATTCTTTAAAATAATTTTTAATTTTTTAATTTGATAGTTCATAATTTAATATATTTTTATTAATTGGTTGTTTTTTTAATACTAATCAACAAATGATTCATTTTCGATTAAGAATTGTTTTAAAATTTCTCTAAAAATTAAAATGGTAAGATTTTGAATCCTTTCTGATTGTGTTTTTATTATATTTTTTGTTCGTTTTAAATGCTCTATTATACAAGATCAATAAAATTATTATATTTGCTGAATTAGAAATAAATTAAACTGTATAATATTATTATTTTCTTATAAAATTTCTATTAAATAAATTTGTCATCTCTTTTAAAAATTAAAATAATGTATCCATAAACATATTTTATGATCTGATTCCCTTCCTAACTATCTCAAAAATTTAAAATTTCTAAAATGAGTTAATATTATACCAGAGAAATTAAACATTTCACTACAAAATTTATTTATTCCATTTAGTATACATAAAATTAAAATTATATATTTTTAGCAATTGAAAAATTATTAGCAAGTGAAAAACATTAATTTACTTCATAAATTATTTCTTTTTTGTTTATGAATTCTACAAATATTACATTGCATAAAATATAAATACAGAAACTAAAGTTAGCTTTCTTTTGACGTATTGCCTATATAAAATTAGTTTTCTTAGAACCATTGCCTTATCTTAGATATGTTATGTATTTAATTAATTATCTTAGATATGTATTTAAATCAATATCTTAGATATGTTATATTTAATTAATTATCTTAGTATTTAAATCATATATCCCAGATAAGTTTTCTATCAAATGTTGCAACCAAATAATCTTATTATCTAATTCGTACAACCAAATACATTTTTATATATCAATTGGTGCAACAAAACAGCCTTATTATATATAAATTTGTGCAACCAAATAGTCTTATTATCTATCAATTGGGGCATCCAAATATGTTTGGAATATACTTACGAAAACACTAATAACAGTAAAATATTTGTATTTAAGTATCAGATTTAAATAATATAGAAAATTAATATTTTATATTTTTTTAATATTCCTTCAAGTCTAGTTTTATAACAAATACAACTTATCTACAAATACTGTAAGATACATTAATAGAAAAGTGCCAACGATTCAGCACAAAATGATGCAAATCTACAGAAATTTGCAATCTGGAACATCTTAATGATGATGGTGATGTCCATGGTGATGATGGTCATGATGGTGGTGATCATGGTGGTCGTGATGGTGGTCATGGTGGTCGTGGTGATGATGGTCATGATCGTGATGGTGATCCATGGTGATGATGATGTTTGGCTTCTATTTCGCCGTCTGGTTTAGCTGCAGCATAATCACAGATGGCAATGAAAGAGACAATCAAGCAAATAATGGTGAAAGAATGCATGATTTTGTTTATTTTGTTAATGAAATTAAACTCTTATATAAATAGTAGATCAAAATTCCAGCTTAACTTAACAGGGTGATTTTTGGTAACAAAACCGAGCGCTTTATATAACAAATTTCATAGAAGATTTTGAAATCAGTGCTTGCAAGAGACAAGTTTGCCAATTCGAATTGAGTTCTTGAAAACAATATATAACCAAATTAAAAAAATTATGAGAAATAAGTTGTACAACTATCTTATGTAAATAGGCAGATTTGAGGTTATTATGTCATGGTCTGAGTGTGTTTTTTTGAGACGAAAATGAATCACTAATTTTTTCAAAATCTTGTGCTATTTGAAGCGGAAAATAAGTTGTTGAGTTTTTTTTTTTTTTTTTTTTTTTTTTTTTAAGTGTCATCGATTTTTATAATATAGTGAAAGAAATAAGGTAAAATACAACTTTCACTTTCACAAAAATATTTTCTGTAAATCTTTCCATAATGTTGTATCAATGCATTTTTGATTAAAAGCCAAACTAAATTACTAAATATTATTTTCTGAATTAGATATTTTCTAAAATTATATTTTTATATTTTTTTTTAATTTTATGATTTGCTCATCTTACGAAAGAACAACATTTGCTATTTTGCTAAGAACATATTGTCATTAGATTAATCGTCTTAAATTTTATTTAATTTATTACTGTAAAAAATATTTTTAATCATAAAATCAATTGAAGTTTTTGTTTCATTTTGAAATTATTCATTTGAAATTTGAAATAGTTGTTGAATTTGCCTTCATTTTATAAATCTGAAGAGAAAACATTTATAACTATGATTAATAACAATCCTGTTTACTATAGGTTTTTAAAAAACAAAAAAATTATTCTTTCTTTTTTTTTTTTAATTCTACAGTGTTCTTTGTATTTCCGAAAAATTTATTAAATTAAAACCAATTATTTCGATGCAATTGTAATTATTGTAACATTAACATTAATTATACGAAAAGTGATGTAAAATACAAAATATTATCTTTATTTAAATAAATATATGTATATCAATAAATTCATATTGCAATATTTAAAAATTATTAATCATAATTAATAAAATTAATAAAAAGTTTTAACTTATATGATTGTAAAAGCAGTATTATATTTTTCTTATTAAATTAGTTCTATAGTTTTAAATTTCAACAGTTTATTATTAACAATAATCCTTTGTTTATATATTATGGATTTGTTAATGATAATACAATTGATCTAAACATATGATAAATCAATTTGATATTTTAGTAATATGCAAACTTACTTATGTATGTCTTATTATTTTAAATAATAAGACATGTATAAATATATATATATAGTTTTTGGGAGAGTTAATTATTTAAAAATTTTTCATTATGACACTTATTTTAAAAGTAGTAATACAAGCATTAATTACCAAACAATATTTTGTAGTAAATAAAAGTTAAAATCGCTTAGGAACTAATTAGAGTCAAAAATAATTTATTTTTCATTCTAGAAATAAATAAAATTTTGTGGATATAAATATATCTTTGTAACTGTAAAGAATTAATGTATTTAATTTTTATCAAAAGAATTCTTTTATACTTTAATTTCCTACCTTTTTAGAATTTTGTGTGCTTTCCAATGTAAGGAAAAATACAGTTACTTACAGAAACAAATATTTGTGAAAGCATTAATCTGTTTTTAAAATATATAAAATTTAGGTTTTTTGCTGTTTATGAATTTACTTAAAATATCAAACTAAATTAATAAAAAAAAAAAAAAAAAAAAAAAAAAAAAAACTTAAAAGTGTGAACAGCTTTATACATGAGAGTATAATTACATTTGCAAACATCCACTTTTTAAATACCTTTCCTAAAGATGAAACTTGTTAAATTCAGTTTATTTGTTTTTATTTCGATGGCACGTAACCGAGGAGATATAGAAATGGAATTTTATTTACTTACAATAAACATTTTGTAGAACTATTTAAAAACAAACATTTAATTCAATTTTCATATTCTTTAAAAGTTCACTTTCCTCAAAAAGTACTATAAAACATGTGACCTAAAAACAGAGTTTTAAGTTTCCGTTTGTAGTCTTATGTAAAACTCTCTTTGTTGTATCTCTTTTTTTCATATGTACATCTGTATAATATAAATGTACGTATTTGTGAAGACTGCTGGTCTCATATATGCAGTGTAATTTGATAATCGGTTGCACAAATAAGAGAATGAAAAGTTATCTATCGTATATTCGTTTTGTCTGAGTACTAGGTTTATAATCTTCTAGAAGGTGCAGGATGCACTTAGACGACTCGGAATCAAGCAGAAATATTAGATCGAAAATGCTTTCCAGGCTCAATAACTGGCGTTGCAGAGGCGCGAAAAATATTTGATGAAACGAACTCCCAACCATAATCTCTTTGGATGCATGTGCCAGCGGTTATCTGAGAGGGATTGTTTCTAGAGAGCTATTCTTGTTGACATATATTTAAACTTATTCTAGGATATTTTTCTTATATTTTAATGAGGAATTATTATTTTAAATATATATCATGTAGGCACTAATTTTAGAAGTGTACATTGTATGTGTTTACAATTATTTCCATTTGAGTTCCGGGATGCTTAAAGTAAAGAGAGATCGTTTCTTGTTTTTGTTATTTTTCAAGTGTATCCGGTTCGGAACAGCTTTTCACAGAAAAGAAAGTATAGAGTGTTGTTACCTTTAAAAGGTTTCCTTGTTAATTGGCAACGGCCAGTTGGTGGTGTAGTTCTGGTTCAAAGTAAAATTTATGTATGGTGGTGAACTCTTAACTTTTCGTATATTTGATCGCCTTCGCATGAACGCTATGTGTAGACATCTTAGATGCTTAAACACCTGATATTTGTTGAGACTGAGAATATCGGTGCTGGCTAAAATTTCTGCCTAAGATCATGGGGTAAAACACACCTGCAACTTGCAAAAATATTCTTCCCTCAAACCAATGTTTATCATTAGGTGGATTCTTGAATTCGGGATCTACCTAAAGTGGGCGAGTATGAATGATGTATAACTTGGAAATGGAAACGACACATCAGAGACTTAAAAACAAAAGGGACATGGAGCCAGCAGAAAAGAGTACGTGATGAAAAAGAAAATGTGATGAAAGGGAGGAGTGATGATAGTTGGACTCCTGTAGTTGACACATTAGAAGTGTTAGTTATTGAGGAGTTGGAGATAGGGGTTTAATTTAATTTGTTTATAGTAGTAGAACATTACAGAACTGTCATGAGTGGTGAATGAACGATACTAACTAGATGTGAAAAGAGTGTACTAGGTCTTGTACAAAACAATCCAAGTTCAAGTACGTGTACTGGTCACCAGCTGCAGCTTGTGGAAAAGTCTACTTGAAAACAACATGCATCTGTAGTTCACCTTTGTTTTTTGTCAATCATATTACTTTTGTTGATTTACATTGATTAATAAATCGTATATTTACTCTTGTGGTGTCTGTTCATTCCCGTTTGTGTGTACAGTACTGCGTCAAAAACCATTTTCGATCTTGTATTGTCATGTCATTATGAAAGAAAGAAGAAACCTACCCCTCCTAGATGCTTAAAAACCTGATACTGAGTTTGAGTAACTGGCACATTGTTTATGTCAGTTACAAAAGAATTTGATAGAAGTTTTATATTTTGAAGACTGAGAATTTTGATAGACAATAAATGCAGAATTCGGAAACAAACAATTGTTTTATTAATACATCTTATAAAAAGACAAGATGTTGCTTTCTACTAAGTGAGATAAGAAAAAATGACGTAAAAAGAGTTTGAGGTTATTATGTCACGGTCCAAGTGGTTTTTTTTTTTTTTAGATAAAAAGGAATGACTTGTTTTCTTGAAAGACTCTGCCGAGTGAAACGGAAGGAAATTTAATTATTCATTCATTTTTTTTTTTTTTTTGTCAAACTGATGATACACTATGTGGAAGAAAGTGACGGGACACGACACTATAACGACATAAGCCCATATTTATTAAAATTAATAGGAGGTAGGGCCTCCTTTGGATGCGATCACAGCTGCAACCCTTCTGGGCATGCTTTCCACTAAATTAGCCATAGTGGCAAGAGGAATTTCCTTCCAAATGTTTAACAAGAAGTTCCATAGTTCAGGCTTGCTTTTGGGGAGTGGAGTGCAGGCCCTCAACCGACGGTCTAATTCGTCCCAGAGATGTTCAATTGGGTTAAGATCAGGGCTCTGCGCCTGCCACTCCATGTGTTTAACGTTGTTGTTCACATACCAATCAAGAGTACTCCTTGCAACATGGCATGTTGCGTTGTCGTCTTGATACCAGCAATTCATCCATACCGTACATTGCCCACAAGGTAGGAAGGACATGATTGTCGAGAATATCACAGTATCTATCGGTATTCATCGCACCATCAACCTTCACCAGTGGGCCAGCCCCATACCAGGAGAAACAGTCCCATACCATCAATCCTCCTCCAACAAACTTTACTGTCGGGACGACACACTCGGGCAAAAGGAGTTCTCCTGGTAAACGCCATACCGAAACACGTCCATCGGAACGAAAAGGGTAAATCGTGACTCGTCACTCCAAAGGACGCGTTTCCAGTCATCCAGAGTGCAAGTAGGTGGTCTTTGGCCCATCGAAGGCGCGCTTTCTTGTTGGTTTTCGTAATCAAATGCTTATGGGCCGCCGAACGTCCGGTGTCACCTAACTTATGGGCCTCGATACGAAGAGTCTTGGTCGAAACGGCCACACCTGTGGCTTGTCTAAACTCATTAGCGATGTTATCCATGGATGTTTGACGGTTATTTCGAATCTCCCTGCCGAGCACCCGCCGGTCCCTGCTGGTGAGAACTGTAGGTCGTCCACTTCGGGGTTTGTTCTGACAGTGTCCCTCAGTCTTGTAGCGACACACAACACGTGCTACAGTTGATTTTGAGCAGTTACGGAGACGGGATATCTCCCTAATTGACAACTTTGCAAGATGCAATCCAACCAACACACCTTTCTCGAACTCAGACAACTCTTCCCGTGGCTGCATCTTGACAAAAAACAACTCTAGTCGACTCCACAGAGTATTTATAGGATATGGCTGACACATGATACCTATTATTGCGCGATGTGTCAGATGTATTGCCGACTTTTCTACTTTTCGAGGGCTGTCCCGTCACTTTCTTCCAGATAGTGTATTTGATGTGTTTAAAATTGAGTTCCTCAAAAATAGAGCGTCAGTTTTTAAAAATGATGTGAAACAAAATTCATGGTTTGATTAATCAATCATAAATGATATTTCTAATTATGTTTTAAACTTATTGTTTTAGAGCAAAATGATTATTTTCTGCAATACCTCTACTTGTTTAAATATATTTATAAATTTATTTTGTAAAGTTATGCAATCCTATGTCTAACGCTCTGGTACTCTGTGCCAAATGTTTCTGTTCGAGCCCCGGCGGTGTCATGGATGCTTGTAGTAGTTCGGAATCCACTTTAAACAGTAAGGCAGATTTAATGTGATTGTAGAGCGTTGTGCGTAGGGCTAATAATCTTCCCCGTAAAATAAAAACATCTCCTGTCTCGAAATCTGCCAGTAGACAGACGGCCTTGGCCTACAATGGTTTTTTTTTTTTTTTTTTTTGAAATGAAGAAGTATATATGTAGAGTTAGCCGCTTGCAAAAGATGCATCCCGGCCGAGCCCCCAACAATTTTTGTAGGGTTTACACCGGTTTCAATAGATTCATCCCGGTCGAACCTACAGTTTTGTTAGACTTCTCTACCAGTCTAATAATAGCTTGACTTCTGCAGTGGGTGTCTAGGGATTTGACATACAAAACGAAGTAACAGGACGTCACTTTAAATAAAGCCATTTATTGCTACGATATTTTACAGTGATATATACATTAACAATTAAACATTCACAACCATTTTCTATCGCTGCTTGACGCAGCCTTTCTCAGTCTTCCTCCTCTCTCGTGCCAGCTAGCGTTCTCTTTTCTCTTTTCAATCTACGGGGTCCTGTCCCTTTCTCGTGGGGTCAGAGTTCAAAGTTCAATACACCCCCAAGTTGTAAACAGGCTCTGTCAAAGACAAGCAAGTGTCGCCGCCTGCTGATTACGACACAAACAAATCCTACATATATATATTGTTGAATTAGTCACTAAAAATTTTTAAATATATATGATATATTATTTTTAATATACTCGAACTATACTATTATCTATTTTAAATTCTTTATTAGTTCTTTTCTGAATATTTTAATCAAACAAAATGCCAAACACATACGTACTAAAATAATTTGATTATAATAAAAATTTCAAAATTTCAAAGCTTTTGACTAGTCATACATCTCGTTTTTTACAAATTTCAGCAATCTAAATCAAATCATTAATTTTATTTATCAACATATGCAAGCATTTATTTAGCACGAATTTATGGATAAATTAATCAACGAAATATTTCTAGGTTTAAAAATTTTATTAAATGTCAAAAATATTTTGGAAAAACTTACGTCTGTTTATAGATTTTAATGTATATTTATCAATGCAAAGCTTTTCCGTTTTTAGTGAATTATTTTTAATAGTTGCTTTCATTTATAATAAAAATTTTAAAATCATAAGAGGAAAATGAAAAAGTTGTTAGTTTGTAATATAAAAATTTTGCTAAATATTTTTCTTAGATTTGTAAAAACTTAGAATTACAATTTATTTTAAATTCCATTCAAAAATATATATGTAAACGTTGTAGCAAAAAATTTGTTTTTTATGATATATAGAATATAATACACCGAAAGGTTTTGAATTTTTAATCAATGTTTTAAATATATTTAGCTAAAAGTTAAAGAAAAAGTCAATCAAATTAACATTCAGAATTTGAAAAATTCTTTGTTAAATTGACTTACAAAGAAAAAAAAATAAATTATTTATTTAAACAAAGATAATTTTGTTTAGTAAGATAGGTTATTTTTTTATTACATTTTAATCTTTGAAGAAATTTTGTATGTAATTGAAAATAATTTGGATTAAATATTTTCCGAACTTTTAAATAGTGATTAATAATAGTATTTATCTTACTTAAAATGAACTCCCAAGGAGTGATAACAGATAGAATGCATTTATAACTATCTATTTACATATTTTTTTTTTTTTTAATTTACAATACTCTTTTTTACATTATATCATTAAAACATATTTAAAATTGTATTGAAATTTTTAATTGCTAACCAACCAAGTCAATAAAATCTTGCTTTATGCTCTAAACCAGGGGTCTCCAAACTTTTCAGCCTTAGGGCCATACTGTTTACACCAGTAAATACCAAAAGGCAAAAACCATTTTATTTTTTCTGCCATTATCTATAATTTCCAGTTAGTTGTTATGCTTAAGTTAAATTTTCTGCGTATTATGCGTCATTATATGTCATTAAGCTTTACCTATCAAGTCAATAAAACCGAGTTATTATCATTCTGTGTTTTTTTATCCAAATTATTACAGCAACAATAAGCTATTAGCTGTAGCGGGCCAGATTAATGACACTGGCGGGCCGGATTTAGCCCACGGGCCGTAGTTTGGAGAACCCTGCTCTAAAGGAAAACCAGTTATTTTTTATTTCAAATACTAGTATTATTACTAATAGTATTATTTTATAAACAGACATAAAAACTTCATAAGAATTAAAAATAATAAACACAAACATAAGACTTTCAGCAATAAATTTCTTAGTTTTTTTATTTCATCATATTGCAAAAATAAAAATACAAGATCCCCAAAGGACTATCTTACAAACCAAACTAAATATTTGTATATTTCTGCTCAAAAAGTCCAAACAGAGATCCTCTACTGAAGCACATTTAGTGGTGATGTCCGTGATGATGGTGATGATCATGGTGGTCATGGTGGTGATGGTCATGATGATCATGGTGATGGTGGTCGTGGTGGTCATGATGATGATGATCGTGATGACTATGGTGGTGATGATGTTTTGCTTCTACTTCACCATCGGGTTTAGCAGAGACATTGTCACAGAGGACGAGAAGAGACACGATCAAGCAGACAACAGTAAGGGAATGCATGTTTTTTAGATTTGAAACAATCTTAACAATATTGAAGATCAAATTGTAGACAAATTGCTGAGAGTGATTTTTAACATCGAAATCTTTCGTTTTATATAGTAAAATGTTAAAGCAATTTTGAAATCCGTGTTTGCAAGAGAGAGGGGTTGGAATAATAAGAAAATTCTGAAGAACAATGAAATGAAACTTAAAAATGAATGGCGATTCTTTGTTATTGAATTTGAAAGAAAGACAAGTTTGAGGTTATGATGCCATGGTCTCGGTTATTTATTTTTTTTCAAGATAGTGAATCGTTTGTTTTCCTTTTGCTTTGCTATTTGAAGCGGAAACTTACGCTTTACAATCAACATCAATTTTGTAATCTAAAAAAATAGTATAATATACATATTATTTCATTTTGATACACAAAACCATTTAAAAATATTTTGAAATAAAAATTACAAAATTGTTGCATAAAGTTTTTGTTGCATCATATGCAAAATTTTGATAATATTTCAAAAGAACTTTTATATTTTTTTTATTTATTTTTCTAATATACTTTTTATTGAAACTCTAAAATTAGTAAAGCATTGAAAACAATGTTGGCAATGTTTTTTACATAAAATAAATTATTTTCTATATTGTATTAAAAATGAAAAGGCTTATTTAAGTTAACAAGGCAAACTAGTTAAATATTTACACAGTGATTGCAAATTAAATTTTCATGTTTGATTGTATTTTTAATTAGTTAGGACAATTAATTGTTATAATTGTTTCAGTTTGAAAGAATATGGCAAAAATATTCACAAGTTTTATTTAGTTGATTTATACAAATTATCATTGCAATTGTTAAAGCCATTTAATAATTTCGATATTTTTTTAGTTTCATTAATGGGTTATCCTCAAACAAAATTTCTGATAGTTTTCTTTAATGTTTCGATTTCAGTTCTAAACATTTAATATCAGAAAATACCAGTTACTGATAACGTTGCGTTTTCAGAAGAAATCAATTATAAATTCCATCCAGAAAAATGTACATTCCTTTTTATCCAACATGGAGTTCGCCGTCTATCTCCCAGTAACAATTTTCTAAGGACTTATTTCCTTCTGATGAAACTGTCCCTACCAATGATTTCTGAAACAGAAATTCTCGTTTAATTTAGTTCGTCATCAGTCAATAAGACAACAATTGTAGAGTCCCGCACTGCCAAAACAAATTCCTGAATTTCTTCATCAAACTGTGGAATTCAATTCGATTTTCCCTTCAATTTCTCATTTCGCCATCAATAGTGATGTATATAATATAAGTATGGAAAGTTTTCTACCGTATATTTATGTCGTCTCAGCACCAGGTTACACACCTCTTTGGAGATGTATAATACACTTAGACGACTCGGAATAACGTAAAAATATTAGATCGAAATAAATGGCGTTGGCAATAAATGGCGTTGCACTGGAGCGAAAGTATTTGATGAAATGTATCTTTAATTGTAATTGCTTTGGATGGATGCACCAGCGGTTATCTGGGTGATTCTTTCCATACTGTATAACTATCTTGTTGACATTTAATGAAACTTATTTTACGATATTTTTATATATATTTTAATGGGAAATTATTATTTTAAAAACTACATGATGTAGACTATAATTTCAAAAGTGGGCATTGTATGTGTTTACAATTATTCTCATTTGAGTACTGGGACTGTTAAAGCAAAAAAGAGACCCTTTCTTGTTTTTACTGTTTTTCAAGTGCACTGGATCGGAACAGTTTTTCACTGGAAAGAAAGGTGCAGAGTGTTATTGCCTTTGAAACTGCGATACGTTAATTGGCAATGATCAGTTCAATATAAAAACTTATGTACCAGATGGTTAGCTCTTAGCTGTTAGCTGGTTAGCTGTTTGACCGCCTTGCACATTGACACTATGAGTAGACATATACTGGAATTTGTTCGGTGTAAGAGAATGTTGGTGAGAGCTAAAATTTTAGCGTAAGGTCAATGTGTAACACACCTAGTAAAATACTTTCCTGCACTTACAAAAATATTCTTTCCTGAAATAGATGGTTGTCTTTGGGGGGGAGGGGGGTTGTTGAGTCCAGGACCTACCAAATGAGAGCGAGAATGAATGATGTATAAATAAAGAAATTCGAAATGGAGACGACACACGGAGACTTCGTGAGATGAAACTGACTTAAAAATAAAATAAAAGGAACACTGAGCCAGCAGAAAAGAGAAGAAATAAGAAGAAGAGGTGATGCAAGATTGAAGCGAGAATCGTTGGACGGCTGTCGTTGACACATGAGAAGGGCTATCGTATTCATATTCAGAAAAGGAGCTATTCAGCCTTGAGCGATCGAAGTAAGTCCTGTGTGATTTTGATGACTCCGAAGAAAACCGAGGAAGTAGTCCATTGTCCATCGGTGGAGGTGCTGAAATGCATACGATCCCCTACCGAGAGTCGCCAACTGAGCTGACGAATTGATGCACAGAGAGTCGTCATCTGACTTGCTGAAGTGTAGTTGTCTTGAATGCCCTAAGTTATTGAAGCATCCCAGTGTAACCCTAAATATATAAGTGGCTATAACTTTATTTTATCGAATTGAAAATTTTATTTTTGACATATCGCTGGGAACGGTTATGCGCTATTTGAACACAAAGAAAGCTCACCTGATGGCATCATTCTTTGAAATAATGTGCAATGAATGAAATAAAAGTCTAGATTATCCTATTTCTTGTGTGAATGATATATGATCAAATACCTTACGCGTTTATTTTTTATGATAGATTATTTGAAGTTGCATGTTAATACTTAACTTGATTTTCTCTATGTACCGTAGATGCATATATGCTCTAATAATCATTATAAATTAAACTGTTATAATTTAATACTTTGATTTCTCGTTATTATATCCTGCATGTATAGTTTATTCAACTCACAAGCTTCTGGAGATGTTTCGATCCTTTTAAGACAAAAAAAAATATAGTGGTGTTATTCTTTTTCTTTTCATTGGTGCAAGAATCACATGGTGAGCCAAGGCCGTTTGCCTACTTGCAGATTTCAAGACAGAGGTATGTTTTCTTTTTATGAGATAAGATTGTCAGCCCTACGCCCAATGCTCTATATTACATTAAACCGGAACCTACAGTTTAAAGTGATTTCAAACTACTACAAATATCCAAGGCACAACTGGGACTCGAACCCCATACATATATCACCGAACATCCGAGATGGTAGTCACTCGATGTCAGGCCCAGTGGTGTTATTACGGTGTAGAAAAAAAAAAAAAAAGGAAATTTATTTAGAGTTATTGGGAACACAGCATTTTATTATTTTTACATAAGATTATGGCTTTGTAATTGGGGATTTGGAGATGGGAAATTTAATTTAGTTTGATTTATATAGTACAATACCTTAGAGCCGTCATGAGTGGTGAACGAATTGTACGGATTCTGGATGTGGTTTAGTTTGTCGCTCTATGGTAATCTTGTGCACATGTTAGGCTAAAGAGACCAGGATCTACAGTTTAAAGTGGATTCCGAACCACTACAAACCGCCGGGACTCGTAACCCGAACCTGTGGTACCGAGCGCCAAAGCGCTAGCCACTCGGCCATCAGGCGCCTCTGGATGTGAAGAAGAGTGTACTAGATCTGGTACAATACAAGTTCAAGTAATGTTCTGGTCACCAGATGCAGCTCGTAAAAAAGTCTGCTTGATCACAACATGGATCTGTAATTCACCTTTGTAATTGTCAATCATTTTATCTTTCAATTCCTACTATTAGTTCACACTCTCCCTATATATATCTTGTTCAAGTTTTAAATCGTCCATGAAATACTTTTTATTCATCCACTCAAGTTCAAATACACGTTTTTTTAACTTGTAGTGGATGACACTGGATGTTAATACAGTTTTTTCAAAGATTAATTCAGTAATTCAATTTAATTAATTAATTTTAGTTTTTTTTTTTTTTAGATTTAAGTTGCATATATCTACCCATAGATGACGCCAGATGAACTTAAAAAAATGAATGAGATAAAGGACTTTCTGAAATGAAAAAAAAAAAAATGGAGGAAATTACATTAAAAAAATTATATTACTTTGTTGTTGATATACATTGATTAGTGAGTGTATGTAAGTGTAAATTATCGTGTCAGGAAACCATTTTCAACCATGTATTGTTATATCATTACGAGACATCTAGAAAAATCCTAACCACATCTCGATGTTTAAAAACTTGGAACTGAGTTTGAGTTACTATTACATTGTTTGTTTCAGTTACAAAAGAATTTGCTTTAAGTTTTATGTTTTGAAGACTGAGAATTTTGACGGACAATAAAGGCAGAATTCGAAACAAACATAATTTTTTATTAACACATTTTATAAAAAGACAAGATGTTGCTGTCTACCAAGTGAGATAAGAAAAAAATAACGTAAAGAGACAAGTTTGAGGTTATTATGTCACGGTCCAAGTGATTTTTTTAGATAAAAAGGAATCATTTGTTTTCTTGAAAGACTCTGCCAAGTGAAACGGAAGGAAATTTAATTATCCATTCATTTTTTTAATAAACTGACGATATTTGATGTGTTTAAAATTGAGTTCTTTAAAATCTCACATCAGTTTTAAAAATGATGTAAAGAAACTGTATGGTTTGGTTAATTATTAACAAATGATATTTCTATTTGTATTTTCAACAGCTGAGGCCCTGATGGTCGAGTAGCTAGTAGGCCAGGTCGAGTGATAGATTATTTTCTTACAACATTTTAAATAATTGAAGTCATTTTGTGTGTACTTGAAAATAATTCCCATTAAATTTTTTCCGAACAAAAATAGTGATTAATATTGGTTTTTATTTTACTTAAAATAAACTTCCAACAAAATGATAACAGATTGAATATCTTTATAACTATCTATTTACATAGTTTTTTACATATATAATGTTATTTTTTGCATTATATCACTAAAACATATTTAAAATTTTATTAATATTTTTTATTAATAACCGGCCAAGTCCATAAAATCTTGCGTTATGCTCTTGGTGAAAACCAAATATTTCATATCTCAAATACTAGTCTTAGTATTTTTTAATACACAGACTTACGAAAGATTTAATAGAACTAAAATAAGAAACAAAAAAATTCAGTATTAAATTTCTTTTTTTTATTTGATCACATTGCAAATTTTTTTTTTAAATCCCCAAAGAACTCTTTTACAAAACAAAGTGATAATTTATTTCAGCACAAAAAGTCCAAACAGAGGTCCACTATTGAAGCACCTTTAGTGGTGATGTCCGTGATGATGATGGTGATCATGGTGACCATGGTGGTGATGATCGTGGTGGTCATGGTGATGGTGATCATGGTGGTGGTGGTCGTGGTGGCCATGATGGTGGTGATCGTGATGACCGTGACGGTGATGATGTCTTGCTTCTACTTCACCATCGGGTTTAGCAGAGACATTATCACAGAGGACGATAAGAGAGACGATCAAGCAGACAACAGTCAGAGAATGCATGTTTTTGCAGGGTTGGAAAATTAAAACAATCTTAACAAGATTGAAGATAAAACTGTAGACAAATTGCTGAGAGTGATTTTTAATATCGAAATCTTTCGTTTTATATAGTAAAATGCTAATCCAATTTTGAAATCCGTGTTTGCGAGAGCAAGGGATCGAAATATTAAGAAAATTCTGAAGAACAATGAAATGAAACTTAAAAATGAATGGCGATTTTTTGTTATCGCATTTAAAAGAATGACAAGTTTGAGGTTATGATGCCATGGTCTCCGTTATTTATTTTTTAAGATTGCGAATAGTTTGTTTTTCTTTTTGCTTTGCTATTTGTAGCGGAAACTTAAGCGTATATTCAACAGAATTCTACAAAAGAAAAGGATAGTTTATGATATATTATTTAATTTTTGAAACGCAAAACCGTTAAAACAATTTTGAAATAAAAATTACAAATTTGTTAGTATAAATTTTTTGTTGCAACATATGCAAAGTACATTTTGATAATATTTCAAAAGAGCTTTTATATTCATTTGATTTATTTTTCTAATATACTTTTTATGGAAACTCTAAAATTAGTAAAGAATTGAAAACAATGTTGGCAATTTATAACTATTTTATAATAAAAAAGTTTATTTGGTCATTAAAATGAACTAGTTAGATATTTTTACAGTGATTCCAAATAAAATTTTCATATTTGATCTCATTTTTTATTAGTCGAAACAATTAACAATTGTTATATTTGCATGAGTTTGAAAGAATATGGATAAAATATTTAAAAGTCATGCTTAATTCATTAACCCAATTATTAACGATTATCGATGCAATTGTTAATGCTATTTAATAAATTCTGCATTTTTTTTTAAAGTTTCATTAATCTTTTGTCTTCAAACAAAATTTCTGATAAAATTTTTTCAATATTTTGATTTTAGGTATTTAATGTCAGTAAATACCAGTTACTAATATTATGACATTTGCAGCAGAAACTGATTATAAATTGTTTCTGGAAAACTGTTCATTCACAGCCGTCCAACGACTATCGCTCCAATAATTCATCGCCCCTTCTTATATCTTCTCTTTTCTGTTGGTTTCTTGACCCTTTCGTTTTTAAACAGTTTCATCTCTCTAAGTCTCCGAGTGTCGTTTCCATGTCAAAGTTCTACATTTATACACTAATCATACTCGCCCTCATTAAGTAGATTCAAGAATCTATCCAAGGCCATTCACCGTTTATCTCCCAGAAAAATTTGCTAAGTGCCTCTGATGAAACGTCCCTACTACGGAATTCTGAAACGGAAGTTCTCGTTTAATTAATTTATTTTGTCACCAGTCGTATTGGTATCAATTGTAGAGCCCCTCCTTGCAAAACCAAATAATTGGATATTTTTGACATCAGTGAAATTTGTCCTTCTAAAGCTTCACAAATATGATTTCTGTCGAAGATTTTTGAAACAAAAGTGTTCATAATTATGACCTTCCTTATACAGTTTTTCCTCGAACTGTAAAATTCGATTTTCATTTCGAATTCTTATTAACTCATTTCGACATCAATCCTGATGATCCTCAATTGTAAAGTTCTTTTTCGAACTATAGAACTTACTATTCGAATTGTGGAGTTCGTCGACGAATTTTTGAACACTTCTTACTGACTGTTTCATTTCTGCAATTAGTGATTCTGCAGTTGCAATTTCCTCTCACTAACGTTTTAAGGCGCCACGAAACTTCATCATGAATGTCCACATAAAGGAAAAAAGTTTATACAGATAACAGTTTTATATTCTGTGCATCGAAATTTTTCGTTTATGACAGGAATGCATACCCCTGAGCTTAATGAGAGCCGTATGCCTCTTTTTCATATAATACAAAAATCCACATTTCAATAGTTAAGTATGCAAATACGAAACTTAGTTAATTGAATTAATAGGATAACGTGCTTAAATCTTAATGCTATGTAAAGTATTCACGCATACAAAAAAAATAATCAAAGGAAATAATTACAAAATAAATATTTTTAAATTTTAATGATAAAAATACATTAAAAAAGATAAAATTTAACTAAAACTTTTGTTCAAATCTTCTTAATTTGCCGTATATTTTGTTAAAGTTGTTAGCAGCAATTCTGAGAGATACTAATTCCGTGGTCTTCACACATTGTCAATTTAAGGAACCCTAATGAGTATAAAATTATTTCGCGGAACTTGCGATCATAAACAATCATATATTCGCACCCTACCCCACATATTAAAAAATGTGTTTTAATGTTTAATAATTAATATCTATAACGTTTAATAACTTTATTTTGCAATACTTATTTATGTAAAAATAAAATTTTCGTTTTTAATGACTGGGATGAGCTTGCCTTATTTGGCCCAAAACTTTAATGTCGGGTTCTATTGTCATTATTTGTAAACTTATTTCCCATTCGGCATCTAATTTATTATTTTTTTTTGTTCTGACATAACAAAAGGAACATATAGAAACGACCTTTCGCACAAATATGTTGTAGAGAGAGGCATTAAGGCTTTTTATAGCTTTTGCAGAAATGTGAGGTTATTCTGTGTAAAATTTTAACCAAAATTCAAGAAGATTTTCTAGTTCATATCTGCGTTTTAACATGAATTCTGTTGATATTCAACAGGTTGTTCCTGTTCTGTCAGTAATAAATTCTGATTTTTATTGAAATTTTAAAATGAATTTTCAATCTAGTCTTGAAACTTCTTCTTGTTGAGAAAAGTTATCTCTGGTAGTAGTTTTTAATTGTAAAATATGCTCCTGAATTAAGCCTTTAAATCTTTTATTCAAATTTATTCCCTTTTCAATTAGAAAATCACTTAGTTTTTTAAAACATTGCGTATTATTGTTTATCACATTAAGATCTACACAAATCTAATTTTAAAATTAAGCAATGAATGGATTTATTAAATCATTTAAAGTTGTATATATATCTGCCAAATATATCAAAACCTATTTCATCATTTAAATTTTGAGCATATCTGTGTTTGCCACAATTTTAAAAGTGCTCTAATTTCATATTTTAATCCGAAATATGGATTTAATATTTTACCTCACGATAACTATCACACTTCCTTATGTAACAACAAGGTTTTATGTGTACTAAAAGTTCTTCGCATAATAAACAAAATCATCTTGAATTTAATTCTTTTTTAATAAAATTAATTATCTGTGCCGATTCATCCAAAATGTTCTTAATGTTTTTGACATTCTTTTTGATACTAATTGACAAAAATGAGGATGTTCAATATGTTAAGCTAATACAATAATTCGTGATAAAGCTATTCTTTCTCTGCCTAATAAAGATTTTGCACCATCAATGCAAATATGTGAACATAAATCCCAGCTAAGTTCATGTTCTTGCATGCATTAATTAATAAATTTCTTTTCCATTCGTTTTTAATATTTGAGGCTTATAAAAAGGCATATCTTCTTGAATTGAAGAATTAAAAACGTAACGGTCCTATACGATCAAAGTAGCTAAACCAGCAACATCTGTAGATTCATCTAATCGCAACGTAAAACGATGCGAAGAAAATTTTAATCCTCACAAAGTTCATATTTACAGAATTGTGCCAATTCTTTTATTCGCCTTTCCACTGTAGTAATACAAAGTGGCATGCTATTAATGTCTTTAATGAAATTATCTCCAAGTTTGAATAGCATATATAAGACAAGGTTTAATTAGTTTTTCAGCGGTATTATATGCTTCGCTCTGTCTAGCAATTTGATAACTAATTCAAAAGAAGCTTCAACAGTAAAAGGGACATATGTTTTGGCCAGCTATGGTTTGAGAATCTCTGCTCTATTCTATTTAACTCTTCCAATATCATGATTTACCATTAAATGATTTGTCATTACATTCAGCATTTTTTGAATATTTTTGTGGTCTTTACTATATTAGTTGTTAATAATGAGATATTTTTCAACGTCAGAAATGAGGAATACAAATATAAAAATGTATTCAAATCTATCCAGAATAAAAATAACTTTAAACTGTAATTAAAGATAAAAAATTAGTTTTATTTTATTTTAGTAAATAAATATTTTTTTTTAATATAATTATATGTAGTTTGAACATACGTTCATTGGTTATGTCATATTCATTTCGTTTCATTTATGTTTCGAACAATTTACATTTAAGTTTTACGACGCGTACTTATAAATATGCATGAGCTACAAAGATTATTTGCCTTAAAAATCCTTTTTATATTTCTAATGAAATACATTTCGTTCGAAAACACATCTCATATTAACTTGCACTGCGCGTATTCTTAATTCAACTTATTTATAAAACCAAACTTTCTCAAAGTATTTTTATAACATCAGAAAATATTTCAAACCTACTGTTAGTTTCTTCCTAATAAATATGAGAGATTTACACAAAATAATTAAATAAGTTCAAATTACTTGAATTGTTAAAGAGGATTTGCATTTATCTTATTGTCAACGCAGAATAGCAAAAAATATATTTGTAAACTTTGTAACAAAAATTTAATTTTTTTGATAAAATTTAGGCAAAAGAAACAGTCAATCAAATTAACCTTCGGAATTTGGAACATTCAATGTTAAATTGGCTTCTAAAGAAAAAATAAATAAATTATTTAATAAAAATAATTTTGTTTAAGAAGATAAGTTATTTTTTTTACTACATTTTAAATCACTAAAGATATTTTGTATGTAATTGAAAAGAATTTCCATTAATTATTTTCCGATCATACACTTTTAAGTAGTGATTTATAATGGTTTTGATCTTACTTAAAATGAATTCCAACGAAGTGATATCAGATAAAATGTATTGATAACTAGCTATTTACATAATTTTAATATATAATATTATTTTTTACGTTATATCATTAAAACATATTTAAAGTTTCAATAATATTTTTTAATTGCTCACAAACAAAGTCAATAATATCTTGTTTTTTTGCTCTAAAGGAAAAACCAGATATTTCATATTTCAAATTTTAGTCATAGTATTTTTTAATACACAGACTTACGTCATAAAAATTTCATAAGAAATAAAATAAGAAACACAAAGATAAAACTTTTAGTATTAAATTCCTTAAACTTTTTTTATTTCATCACATTTCCGAAATAAAAACCAGATCCTCAAAGAACTATCATACAAAGCAAACTGAATAATTATTTCAACACAAAAGTCCAAACAGAGATCCTCTACTGGAGCTTCTTTAATGGTGATGTCCGTGATGATGGTGATGATCATGATGGTCATGGTGGTGATGGTCGTGATGGTCATGGTGATCATGGTGATGGTGGTCGTGGTGGTCATGATGATGGTGATCGTGATGACCGTGATGGTGATGATGTCTTGCTTCTACTTCACCATCGGGTTTAGCAGAGACATAGTCGCAAAGGACGAGAAGAGAGACGATCAGGCAGACAACAGTGAGGGAATGCATGTTTTTCAGAGTCAGAAACAATCTTAACAAGATTGGAGATCAAACAGTAAACAAATTGCTGAGAGTGATTTTAATGTCGGAATCATTCGTTTTATATAGTAAAATGTTAACACAATTTTGAAATCCGTATTTGCCAGAGCAAGGGATTGAAATATTAAGAAAATTCTGAACAACAATGAAATGAAACTTAAAAAAAAGAATAGCGATTCTTTCTTGTTGCATTTAAAAGAAAGACAAGTTTGAGGTTAGGATGCCATGGTCTCCGTTATTTATTTTTTTTAAGGTAGTGAATCGTTTGTTTTTCTTTTGCCTTGCTATTTAAATCGGAAACTTAAGCTTTACTTTCAGCAGAAACCTACGAAGAGAAAAAGATAGTTTATGGCATATTATTTCATTTTTGAAATCCCAGACCATTATAAAAATTTTGAAATAAAAATTTCAAAATTGTTTGTATAACGTTTTATTGAATCTTATGCAACGTACATTTTGAGAAAATTTAGAGCTTTTATATTCTTTTTATTTACTTTTCTAATAAGCCTTTTATTGAAACTTTAAATTTCGTAGAGTATTGAAAACCTTGTTGGCATTTTTTTTTTTTTATAAAAATAAGATATTTTCTTTATTGAATAATTAATTTAAAAAGGAAAAACCTTAAGTAAGTTATAAAAATGAATTAGATGACTCCTTAACACAGTGATTCTAAATAAAATTTTCATATTTGGTTGCATTTTTTGTTAATTAAATCAATTAAACTTGGGTTTTTTTTGTATCGGTTTCAAAGAATATGAATAAAATATTCAACAGCTATATTTAATTAATTTTCACAAATTTTCATTGCAATCATTAATCTCATTTAATAATTTCGACATTTTTTTATGTTTCATTACAGTTTTGTCTACAAACAAAATTTCTGATAGATTTTTCAAGAAATATTTTGATTTCAGTTCTATATATCGGAAAAGGCCAGTTACTAAAACCATTGCTATTCTAGCAAAAAATAATTATAAATTCCTTTCCGGAAGCTGTACATTCCTTTTTATACAACATGGATTTCTGCGCCTACCTTCCAAAAACAATTTTCTAAGGAGTTATTTCTCTCTCATGAAATTATCCCTACTGAGTATTTCTGAAACAGAAGTTCTCATTTAATTTATTTCGTCATCTGTCGTGATAACATCAATTGTAATTCTCCTTATTACCAAAAATCCCTTTCTGCCAATTTTGCTATTTTTTTTTTTTCAAAATATTTTTCACCTTGTTCAATGCACTTCTCCATACGTTCAAACCAAACCTTTGATCCAAACCTTTTATTGTTTATTTGGAGAATAATTCAAAATTTCTTTCCATGCTTACAATAATTTTTCTTTTCACGCTTACCAAATCGAAACTGGGGGATTAAGAAGAGATTCCTTCCAGCCCCAAAATGGTAAATTAGTAGTTATCAATTTAGACTACGAAAGACACAAACTACTACCATATAATATATAAATATGTATAAAATCTAAATCAGTTTCATCATCATATAGTATTATCTGCTCTCGATAAGAACAGCTATATTGGACTCAATTTTACAATGGAGTATGTTTTTGTAATGCTGTAAAATATTTGTAATAGTTGACTTTATATAACCTGCAAATTGAGATTCCCGTATGAGAAAAATAAAATGTAGATCTAGACATGGCATTTCAGTTTATTATTGACAAAATTATCTTCATGTTTAAAATAAATATTAAAAAAATTAAAAATATATTTTTTAAATATTTAAACGTTTATTTTTATTAAATTAGATCCGGATAAATTTTCAGCTTTCTATCACTTATCAAAATTTGATTTTTTTTTAAAAATTCGTCATAAATCTTTTAAAAGTAAAAGTGACGTATGATTTGGCCAGTTATGGTTTGAGAATCTTTGTTCCATTCTATTTAACTCTCCATTCTCATGATTTACCAACTTTAAATTCAACATGATTTAAATTTTTTTTTTGTGTGTGTGTGTTCTTTTCTCTAATCTATTAGTTGTTGAAAAAGATTGATGATGATTCTATTCTAGAGATTTTTCTAACGTTATAAATGAGCAATACAAATATACAAATGCATTCAAATATACTTATAATAAAAAAAAAAAAAAATTATAACCATAACTAGATATGAAAAATTTTACTTTATTTTATTATATTAAACCAGTGTTGACGAATCCATGGATGGCCTTGAATATTTTCCGGCCCGTGAGATTTATACAAAATATATTTATTTTATAAAGTCCAAAACTGTGAAAACCAATGCATTAAAAAATATATTATTTATGCATCCATATATTCGAAAATTAACTGTCGAATTTATGAGAAAAATTACCTTTGATTTGAAAATTATTATTTTATTATTATTATTATATTAAAATGATTAATTTTATTAACTATTTATTTATTCGATAAAAAGACATTTTGGTTCAACTTACACCTGTTTTTTTTCTCTAAAATGAAATTGACCAAACACAAAACACACTCGAACATAACAGACCCTAATCTGAAACTGCCATTTCGATGTACAAATATCCAAATTAAGATCGATTTGCAAAAGCTCAATGAAAGAGTGGAGAAACAAATATCGCACTCTCAAAATAAATATTTTGTAATGATTTCATTTTTTTTTTTATTTCGTTTATATTTACATATTTTTTCATATTTCATTTTTAGTATTATATATTTCTTTACAATGTGCGTTTAGTGTCATTATTATTATATTACCTATGTTTGCATGTAAGAATAATAGTAAATACAAAAATAATAACTCATTATGTTTTCATTCCAAAAATGTCTGTAGTGAGTCTAAATATAATATGGGGATATATTATTTTATATGCGGAACGCGGAGTTATGATGCATTTCCAAAGTGGATCGCAATATCAACCGCAGCCCGCAAACTCATTTAAGTTGTACCCTGTATTAAACAAATAAATTTTTCTGAATATAGTTATATGTAGTTTAAAAATGTGTTCGTTGACTGTGTCATTTGTTTTGGTTTCGGATAATTTGCATTGACGTTTTTACGAAGTTTACTTATAAATATGCATGCACTACAAAGATTATCTCGCTTTCAAAATGGTTTTTACATTTCTGAAGTTTTAAGTTTCGTCAGAAAACTAATCTCGCATTATGCATATTCTTTAATTGTCTGATTTATAAAGCCAAACTTTCTGAAAGAACTCAAAGTATATTTATACCATCAGTAAATATTGCAAACCTAATGTTTTGTTTCTTCCCACCCATAATGAGAGAATTGAAGAGAAAAAAATAAATAAATTCAAAATGATTGAATAGTCATTTAAGAGATTTGTATTTATCTGACTATAAACAGCGAATAGCTAATATTTGCAAACTTTATAACAAAAAAATCTTTTTTTATGATATTTAATATAATAAATCAAAAGTTTAGAATTTTTAATCAATATTTCAAATAAATTTAGCCAAATGTTAAGGAAACAGTCAATCAAATTAACAGTCAGAATTTGGAACATCCAATGTTTATAAGAATGGTTTTTATCTTATTTAAAATGAACTCCAACGAAGTGCCAAGAGATAGAGTGTATTAATAGTTATCCATTTACATAATTTTTAATTTATAATACTATTTTTTACATTATATCCTTCAAACATATTTAAAATTTCATTAATATTTTACTTGCTAACTAACCAAGTTAACAAAATGTTGCTTTTTCCTATAAACTAAAACCAGATATTTGATGCTTCAAATTTTAGTCATTGTATTTTTTAATACACAGACTTACGTCATAAAAAATTTCATAAGAAATAAAATAAGAAACACAAAGATAAAACTTTTAGTATTAAATTCATTAAGCTTTTTTTTTTTATTTCATCACATTTCAGAAATAAAAAACAGTTCCTCAAAGAACTATCATACAAAGCAAACTGAATATTTATTTCAGTACAAAAGTCAAAACAGAGATCCTTTACTGGAGCTTCTTTAATGGTGATGTCCGTGATGATGGTGATGATCGTGATGGTCATGGTGGTGATGGTCGTGGTGATCATGGTGGTCATGATGATGGTGGTCGTGGTGATCATGATGATGGTGATCGTGATGACCGTGATGGTGATGATGTCTCGCTTCTACTTCACCGTCGGGTTTTGCAGAGACATTGTCGCAGAGGACGATAAGAGAGACGATCAAGCAGACGACAGTGAGGAATGCATGTTTTTCAATGTAGAAACAATCTTAGCAAGAATTGAAATCAAACTGTAGACGAATTGCTGAGAGTGATTTTTAACATCAAAATCTTTCACTTTATATAGTAAAATGTTAAAGGAATTTTGAAATCCCGTATTTGCAAGAGCAAGGGGATTGAAATATTAAGAAAATTCTGAACAACAATGACATGAAATCTTAAAAAAGAATAGTGATTCTTTCTTGTTGCATTTAAAAAAAGACAAGTTTGAGGTTATGATGCCATGGTCTCCGTTATTTATTTTTTTAAGATAGTGAATCGTTTATTTTCTTTTGTCTTGCTATTTGAAGCGGAAACTTAGGCTTCACTTTCAACAGAAACCTACGAAGAAAAAAGATAGTTTATGATATATTATTTCATTTTTAAAACTCAAAACCTTTATCAAAATTTTGAAATAAAATTACAAAGTTGCTTATATAAAGTTTTTGTTGCATTATATGCAAAGTACATTTAAAAATATTTCAAAAGAGTTTTCATATTTATTTGATTTACTTTTCTAATTTACTTTTTACTGAAACTTTAAAATTAGTGAAGCATTGAAAAAAAAAAATGTTTGCAATTTTTTTTATATAAAACCAGTTATTTAGTTCTTTATTGAATAATTACTTTAAAAAGGAAAAGTTTATTTAGTTATCCAAACGAACTAGTTAGATATTTACAGAGTAATTCGAAATAAAATTTTCATATTTGATTTGCATTTTTTATTAATTAAATCAATTTTAAAATTGTTGTATTTGCTTCAGTTTGAAAAAATATGGATATAATATTCAAAAATTATTATTATCCGTCTATTAGCAAAAATTTCCATTGCAATTGTTAATGTTATTTAATAATATTGACTTTTTTTTTAAGTTTAATATTTTGTCTTCAAACAAAATTTCTGATAAATTTTTTAAAAATATTTTGATTTCAGTTCTAAATATTTAATGTTAGAAAATAAGTTACTAATATTATTGCATTCACATCAGAAACTGGTTATAAATTCTATCCCGAAAACTACCAAATACTTTTTTACATAACGTCACCGTCTACCTGCCAGAAACAAATTAGAAATTTGTTACAAGGACGGAATAATTCCTTATAATATAACTTCTCCAATAGATGGAAATAACACAATTAGAAGGTATTTCCGTCTGAAAATATGCCTTATGTTTAAAAGCATTCCATCTAAAAAAATTTTGTCATTCAAGTAATGATTAAAAATGAAAAAGTTAAGGCCAGTTATTTAATTAGTTAAAATAAGATATTATACAATTTTTGCCTTGAAGCATTGATGAAAGATGGCATATTAACTGACTTCAAATTATCGAAAAATTTGATAAAAAGATTGTGTAATTTATATATATAGTATAAACTAACATTGTTGCTAAATATTTGATTTTTTTACAAGATTTATTTGATATTCTCGTTATTATCTAAAGCACGAATTAAAAAAACATAACGTTTAATAAACATCAAAAAACGTTTTAAGATAAAGCTTCTGAACTATAAAAACTATAAAACGTTTACGAAAATTAGTATTTTTTTAAGTGTAATTTCAAATATTTAGGGAAAAAAATCTCAATGAGTATGGTAGGAAGGGATAATTGTAAACGAGCATCAACTATGCCCACGTGAAATTTCGATGAACTTAAAAGTCAGTTAAGATACTCAACTGATAACGCAGAGTATGCATTTCAGGTAATTTCGCGCTTTTTGATATAATAGTTGGTAATTATCTCATGTTGCATAAACTTTGTGTTTTAAAATATTAAAACATTGTTATTATTTATTATTTTTTATATAATTTCTCGAAGACAAGTAAAAAGGTAAGTTGTTTTTATTATACTATTATTGGGTGATTTCTTTAACAGAATATTATTGAATTTTGCTATTACCAGTTTTTGCTTATTTTTAGTGTGATTTTTAAAACTGTTCCTAATATTTGTGACAGCAGGATAATTGAAAATTCGTTTATCTTCTGACTTTATACTATTCTAGTTTGGGGAAGATAGCAAAATCCCACGTATATACATGATAATTAAGCCTCCACCCTCTAATAATCTTGATGGCTTGGTGACAGCTGTCATGGATGTAGTAAATAGGAATAAAACATACAGAATTGGCTTATGATGTTGTTGTTTCTTAACTCACTTGGTTGACAGCAACATCTACATCAATTCCATGAACCTGTGTGCTTTCAAAAGGAAAAACCTCTCCAGGACTGGCACAACTGGCTCTTCTGGCAACCAATGCAAATCAAGATATGGTCGGGAGTTACTTGAGTCAAGCTACATTTCGGACAGAGGGGATAAATCTTAAGGATTGACACATGGCGTTGAGCATGAATCTGACCACTGCCATTGACATGTATTGCCAGCATCAGGACGGTTACAATCATACCATTCATGTGCAGGGACCTTTCTCCAAGAAGAGTTGATATCTAATTTGTCTCTAGAGGCAAGTTCCGAGAAAGAGAGACAGCCACCATCAGTAGAACTCTTAAAGTTACACTCCTTGGCCAGCTCATCTGCAAATCTCGTTGCCGTACATACCTATATGTGACGGAACTCACTGAAAAATATATTACTATATTATATCCCTGTGGGTCGGGTCAGAATAGCCCACTGTAGCCCCTGCGTGTCGTAAAAGGCGACTAAAATGCGTACCCAGACTTTTCCCTTTGGGTGCCCCATGTCTTTGTGCCAAAAGGTCAAGGACAAAAAGAAGCTGTATTTTTTACCCTTTTCATCATTTGTTTAAAGCAATGATGTCATAATATCGATAATGTATCATAAAGGTAGAAAGTGCATTATAGATATAGACTGGTTGTAAAAAGTGCAGTATGGGCTGGTAAGACTGGAAAGTGTAGTATGGGGACTGGTTGGAGGACTGAACTGCTGTAAGGAGGTAGAGGATGTTCTAGTAAAGGGTCTTATTTTAAAATCACAAATGGGTTTTCTTTGTGATAAGTAAACAATATTAGAAAATACTTGTTCAAGAATTCATTTATGCCAATGAATTTCAGATCAGATTTCAAAATGGTTTTTCAGGGGACAAGTGGTACCAAGTATTTGTGAAGCAATGTCAATCAACTTTTATAAAAAAATTTTTGGATCATTTACAGAAAACGCGAAAATATGCTGGAGATCTATTTGTCGTTTATGGGTCTAAAAAACTGTACTTGGAACACTCATTTGATAAAGATTGTGTGTACAACAAATATGAAACTGACTTTGTCAATATTTCCGTCTAGATTGAGAGCTATTGTACAAAAACGACTCACTTGATTGTAAAATCCCGAGTAATCGTAAATAGACAATTAGGAGCAGATTAATTGATAATAAATAATTTGATAAAAATTCCCTGTTAAAAGGAATTAGTAATTTGGGGACGATTTTTTTCGCCTATTGTTTCGCTCAAAAGATAAAAAAAAGTGAAATAATAGATTCGTTTACATTTACTGCACATAACTCTTAATCAATATTTTAACGTTGTTTTTTTTTTTTTTTTTTTTTTTTTAACAAAATTGAAAATGTCCTTATTTTATGCACGTTTTTATGCTAGACCAATAAACTATTTTTTTTTCCTTATCTCTTTCAATAGCTGTAAATCAGTGAAATTTTTACAATAAACATTCACCGACATTTTCTTTTTAAAGTTTTGGTCATGTTTTTGAAATAAAATTTCAATTTAATGACTGTTATATATTTATTTCAGTCTGCTAATAGTTCGCTAATAGTGCTAATTTAATAGTGCTAATGTTCAGTCTGCTTTTAGTCTGCTAATTAACTTGGAAAGCTTAAACTCAAAAATATTTATTTGATTATTTAAACTAAAAATATTATGTATTCTGAAGAACTGATTGGCAGGAAAAAATAATAATTCAGCTATTTTATTTTTTTTTTTTTTTCAGTTTATAATTTTAGAAATAGAATGAAATAAATTAAAATAAATAATTATAAAAACATAATTAGAATAACAGTGAAATTTTTCATTTTTTTTTAAATATAAGAAAATTTAAAATCGAAATTAAAAGATCGAATTTGTTATTGTATAAGAGTAGACCTTTCATTATATAGTTAATAATACATCAATTTAAGAAATTCAAAAAAAAAACTAAAAACCTAGTTTTAAGTCTTTTTAAAAACATTTTAATAATTTTTGCGTAGAAGTATTGAAAACATTTTTAAAATTAAATTAGTAACTTAACCTTTTAAAAATTTTATTCTTATGCTTGGGATACTATAGATAATTTTTTACTTCCCTTAGCATTAAGAAGCATATTTTAGAAAAACCATGTTTAAAAACAACCATACAAAATTTGATTATATTAATCAACATTTTTATTTCATGATGTTTACAAAAACAGCATATGAAATCCACGTGGGACAATATTACATAACAATCATGCAATTAGTCGAAATGCAGATTTTCTATTAGGACATCCTTAGTGATGATGTCCATGATGATGGTGGTGATGACCATGATGATCGTGATGGTGGTGATCATGGTGGCCGTGGTGATGATGGTGACCATGGTGGTCGTGGTGATGATGATCATGGTGGTCATGATGTCCATGGTGATGATGGTGATGTCTTGCTTCTAACTCCCCATTGGGTTTGCCAGAGACATTATCGCAGTTGACGATGAGGGCAACAATTAAGCAGACGATAGTAAGAGAATGCATGATTTTCCGGTACTTAAATGGAACGTTAATCCTTCTAGAATTGAATACCGAAACTTCTGATAACCGTTCAAGAGTGATTTGTGATAGTAAAGGCAGGAGATTTATATAGAAATCCGTATAAAAGATTTCGAAATTGGTGTTCTTGAATGTCATGATACTAAAATGGATAATTTTTAGCAAACAATGAAATAAAAATTATTAAAAAATGGGAAATAATATTAATTTCATCATTATATGCAAAAGATAGATTTTAGGTTATTATGTCATGGTCTGAATGACTTTTAAGTGAAAGCGAATCATTTGTTCTTTAAAAATCGAAGTTTATTGAACTGGAAACAATGGATTTGAAGTTGTCATCTATTGTCCACTGATGCAGTTTAAAATATTAAAGAGAAAATCTTTCATCACAAGTTTTATTTTTCAAAAACTTTGTGCCACTGCGAATTTGTTGATTACTTGTAGTTTCATGCTTTAAATATTCTTTTTTTATGTGGTAAATTACTAATAATTTTATTATCAGTATTTTTCCTCAATAAATTATCCCTATTATCCCTATTTTCCCCAGTAACAATAATATGCTGTATTAAATATAATGTTTCATTAGACGTAATGATATTACTTGGTTTTCATATGAAGTTCGGTATAAACTGTCAAAATATTAAAAGTAAATTATTATACTTGACTATAGTAAAGTGATGTATAATTTCTGCATAAAGAATGCACTTTTCAACCTTATATGTTTAGGTATTAAAGAAGTCTATTATATGTCAATATAGTTATTAAACTTATTTTACCTAATATATATAATAGGTAAAATTTATATAATTAAGATATATTATTATAATTAATATATATTATTTTACCTAATATATTATATATAATCAAATCTTAATTAACAATTAATTAGCACTAACTTGAATACTGAACCTATAAACTTGAATGCTGAACCTATAAACTTGAATATTGAACCTATAAGCCTATAACCTATAACCTTAATCTTCTTTTAACTTTTAATTAGAAGTTAAAAGAAGATTTCTTTGCTTTATTGGTAAATTTAACGTTAAGGAATAGATTATAATTATATATTGTTATATATTATATAGGAAAATCTTGACAAATGATTATAGCTAAAAAAATACTAACAGATAACAAATCTTAAAATTAAAGAAAGTAATTTTTTTCAATAACCAATTGCAGAAAAATATATTGATGCTGATATATAATAGAAAATTAAAGTTAACAGATTAAAGTAAAAGGTTATAATTGTTGTTTATTTTATTGCTTAGAATTTAAAATAAGTAAAACAGCTTTTTGAAATTAAGTAAAGAACAACAATCATCAATTTTTGGAGAATCTTTTTTTGTTTCTAATTGTGATGGAATTTTTAAACCATTTTATAAATACTACTTTTATTTTTTGCTTCATAATTTTTTAGGAATATTCTGGTATGTAAAAAAAAAAAATAAAAACTGTGATTTCCTTTTTTTTTTTTTTTAGTCTTATTTTTATTTAATTGTTACGCTTTTTATAGATAAATTATCGTTTAATTTTAATTTTTGTTTCTGCTGTAGCTCTAAATAAAAATAAAAATGAAAATAGAGTATGGCATCGGATTCTTTAAAAGATATTTAACTATTTGATATTAATGAACAATTATTTTTTTATGCAACAAAAAAATAATCACTTGCTCCTAAGCCAAGCTCCTAATGTTTAAGTAAATTTTAACATACGATGTGTTTTTTTTTTATTTAAAAATGTTAAATGATCTAACTTATTATATATTAATACTAATTAATTTTACTATAATATTACAATATATTTAACATCGATGTAATAAAAAACACCCTAAAAAAATTTTGCATATTCAGTTCTCAAAAAAATATTATCAAATGTTTACGTTGTTTTTTTTTTTTTTTTCTTTTTAATTAAAACTGCGCATAAAATTTATCAAAAATTTTGCTTTTATTATTAACATTACATATTTATTTTATTTTTTATTCTGGTACTTTTTTCGTAATTTTTTTCCGTATTAAAAAAAAAAATGTTGCTTCGATACACTTTAAGTGCATTTTTTTCATTATTTTTAATAAGAGAAAATGCATTTTTCAGTAATTAGCCACTCACTTTTCCGTGCAAAAAATAATTACTTTCAAATTAGCACGAGAATTTTAACATAAACATGACGCTTTTTTGAGCACAAGTATGGAAAACCCACTACATGAATTAAAAATATTAAGTTTAATTTTTATGATGGTTAGGTTTAGTTAAAGTTTAGAAATATTCCGAAAATGGGGTATGTAAACCAAATCCGTCAATCATAATATGTAACATGCTTTTGTTTCGATTGACTCCAAATGTTTGATATTATGAATACTTTCAAATAAAGCATGTTTCCATAAAAACATAAATTATACTAAAGTGAAATATGACGAAACTGTGGATTTAAAACAAAATCTTTTTTGTAAATCGGTTTCCCAAAATCATGGAAAGATGAATGTCATTCAAAGAGTTAAGATGGCCGAAAACTAGAACACATATGAGAAAAAAAGAAGCTCAAAAGAAATAAGGAAAAAAAAAGATAACAAAAAGTAATATTTGAAGGAAAAGTTGAAAGAGAAAAGCAATGTGAAGTTGGATAATAGATAATACGGAGCTGCAAAAAGGAATTCTCAGGGTATTCAGTAAATACTATAAACTGCGCAGGGCGGAATCCTCGCTTGGAGTTCTCAGCTTATATTAGACCTATAACGGCTTCAAGAAGAACGCCGCTGTCTGATGGCCAATTGGCTAGTGCTTTGACCGTTGGTACCACAGACTTCAGGTTCGAATCCTGGCGGTGGCATGAATGTTTTTGAGTGGTTCGAAATCCAAGTTAAACTGTAGGCATCGGTCTAATTAGCCTAAAGTGTGCGAAAAATTACCCTAGAGCGACAAACTAAACCAATATGATTGTAGAACGTTGGACGTAATGTTGACAATTTACCTCGTCAAAAGAAAAACTTCTCCTGTTTCAGAATCTGTCAGTAGGTAGAGGGCCATGATCCAATATTGACTATAGTGCCTGGGAAATAGTTAGAATTTATGTTTATTGAAGAATTTTGTAGATAATTCAATTTTTACTTCGTATTCAGTTGGAATATTTTTAGTTAAAATAAATAAATGTTAGCATGTTTTATGTTCCGGAAAAGATTAAAGCAGTAATTATGAAACAAAGAAAATTAATTTTTGCATTTTATGCCACTATAACGAAAACTGTACTGTTATTAATATCGTGCAAACAACATTAAACTTTTCCTGCTAGCACCTTTATTCTCTGAAGCAGGAGCATTTGCAAAATTGAGGAGGAATTCAGTACCCTATAATAGAGTCAGAATGTTTGAAAGGCTCTTTAAGGCATCAAAATTGTCTTGGAAGCTTAGTTAAGGAATCGCTGTGGTGTCTGTTCAGCATCTAAACTGCAAAATTAAAAGTTAATGATTTTCCATTTTCTAAGAACAGGATATTAATATTTTTAAGAAGTTAGTGGAACGTTATAATTATGAGAAGGAATGGGGAAGTTAATGCAATAGTATTTATCTATTTAAGAAGTGGCCTAGTTGAAAGCCCGTTATATTTGTGAACTAAGGATTCAAAACTAGGAAAATTATGACGCATTGAAAGCTTCTATATTAATACGCTTTTATTAGTTTCACCTGTATGTTTGTTTGTAACTGACTCTTTGGGCTCGATTTTGTCCTACTTTAAGCGATCCGATTTAATTTAAACGTTGTAGACTTATCAAGGACCGACGACACTAAAATATTTTGACAAGTTTATTATCTCATCATGATTAGATCGCCAGGATTAATGATTTTATTATATCTCATGAAGAGCAATTTAACCCATGTAGAAGGAAAGTACCTAAGACATTCAAACCTACGTGGGACAGTGGCACAACGGATAACGCACCTGACTACAGATCAGGAGATTCCCTGTTCGAATACTGGTTGGCTCGATATATTCGCATTTAGCCTTTGTTTTACTCACAATTAAGTTATTGTAAGAACTATAGCTCCAGTCCTCCTTACCGGGATCTCATTTAAATATTATAGTTTAAAAACACTAAAAAGCACGCTTTTAGAGTAAATTATAGTTTAAAACTAAAAACACGCTTTTAGAGTCAATAAAACTTTTAAACTAACTCTGCATTTCGAAATGAAACTAATGAGAAATTATAACGATTGATATCGAGCACCCCACGCTTTTAGAACAGTGACATTCATTTTCTCGTAAGTAATTTTATTCTTATGTTAACAATTATTTTTTAGTTTGATTAACTCTAAAAGCGTGTTTTTTAGTTTTTTTAAACTATAATTTATACGGAGATAAATATTTTTATCTCCGTATAAATTATAGCTGGAAAATCCTTCCTTTGGACTCATGGAGGAGACTAAGCTTAAGTATGTTAGCATTCAATACTATCTGAAGATTTTCTTATGGAAAAAATTTCTAGAGGTATGGAATAGAAAGTTTCATGTTGATGTTGAGTATTACCAAATAAATGGCATCATCTAAAATAAAAAGTTAAATTCATTCAGTATTATTGCCTAATGATTAATGGCGGATAGCATTGTCTTAATTTGTTTTGAAAGGTCACAAAATAACACAATTTATTGAACTGTTGACTAAATCTGTATAATGTTATTATATTTAAAACAACAACATTTTTAATAATTAAACGAAAAATAAATTCCTTTTCGTTTCTACTTATTTCTTTATATTTGCGTATTACTTTCATAAAATTTGATTGCGTAACATTCATATTGAGGCAGAGTCGCTCAGGTGATTTTTCTAGCAGTACAAACCCCTTTCAATTTTCAAAGTATGTTTTCAATAACAAAAAAATGCTTTTAGTAGCAAAAGAATGTCTCACAAGAAACATCTTTTTTATTTACTCTCTTTGGGTCACCTGTGATATTTAACTAACAATAATATGTATCGCAATAGGCACTGCAGCCCATGATAGGCCAAGGCCGTCTGCAAACAGTCAGGTAAAAAAACAGGAGATGTTTTTTTTACGGAGCGCAGTTGTCAGCCCTATGCCCAACAATCATATTAGACCGGGATCTATAGTTTAAAGAGAATTCCGAACCACTGCAAACAGCCATGACACCGTCGGGACTCGAACCCGAAGCTAGCGACCCCGAGCGCTACTCACTAAGCCCCTCACCGGTGATGTCTTATTCCTGATATTTGCATACGATTCACCTCTCTACTGAATTTATGTATTTACACTGATCGCAATGGGCACTTTTCAACAATTTCATGGCTGTTTTCTTAAAAATTACGCAGTTGCTTAAATTTTGTGTACCAGTGTGTATATATATATATATATATGTGTGTGTGTATATTAAAACACACATCAAATTCAAAAATTAAACCATTGCGATTATTTAAACATGTACATGTCTATATGTCTATGAGACATGTTTCATAAACATAAACAAAAATTTATACCACAGCTTAATATTCACTAAATGATACTTTTTTTTTTTTTTTTTTTATTTATTTATAAGAAAATCATTTCATCTGAAATTATTATATAACGTAATAATATTAGACATAATAATGATTTAGAAATAATAATTTATTTATTTAAAACAATTCGTGAGCCAGCTACTTTTTTGTCAACTTGGAAGATATATCTTTAAATATTAAATTGACTCCCATTATTTTTCAGATTTTTTTTTTTTTTCAAATCATCTCTGTAGATGTCCGAATAATGAATAAATTAATTATAAATATTAAAATATGATCAACCCTAATATATAATGTTACGATTATTCTGCTTAATATTGTTATATATTCAATATTCAATCAAAACGTTTGTATGATTTATATAGGAGCCAATTTTTTTAGAACCAAATCTAAAAATTTAGAATTTATTTCTCCCCCACCCTCTTAAGTTACGTTGCATATACTTTTAGTCCAGAAGGAAATATTTTCAGGCAAATTTTGATTGAAATTGATAATTTTAATGTCTTTTGGTTTCGATAAAAATACTTGTATAACCATATTTAATTGCAAAGTATACCAGAAATATTTTTATTAGAAACAATAAAATATATAAATGACATATATTTATTTTATCATTTATCAATATACTTAATAAATACTTTTGGAGCTGAGGTGTAATATAATGGATGGCAATGATTTTGACCAGAAAAGTTCAATCGCAAGGCCGAGTTAGCAATTTTTTTTATAAGAAGGAGATTGTTCAAATTTTAAGTTCTTTTTATTAAATAAATTAATTATAAAGACAAAAATTAGCACACTCGGGCTATATAATATTACGAATATTCTATTTAATCAATGCTGTATAGTTTACGATCAATCAATAAGTTTATAACGAATAAATATAAAACATATCGTCTCCTGAACTGCATTTGTTTCTTATTTTAATAAAATCACGCGCTTTCAAAAAGATAGCGAAAAGCAGCACGTTTCCTATCCATCTCGCAAACCGCGGAGCATATTTCATAGATCTTGTTTTGCGTTGCTTTATTTGAATTCTTTAATTTAGTAGAAATATTTTGAGGTTTTTGCGTTTCATTTTACACAATGGTGCTTCCTATCCGTACCATGCCAGTGGATTGGCGAAGGCGGAAGTACTTTCCACGCCAGAAATCGGCCATCCTTCGCAATGTCATTCAGACAGGAGTGGTCACAATTCTGTCCAGCCACGGATACGAACCTCTCAAGTTCTGGACCATCCATCCTGGCAATGGATCAATCCTAAGAATGAGAACGCCGGATGTGAAAGGCCTGGTTTTGGAGATACTCGCGCCAATCTTCTGCACCACGTACATAGCAGCCCCGGAGGATATAAGGATGAAGATGGACTGCACCATGCCGCTTCTGGTGCTGGTTGTGGAATATCTCGAAGCGCCCTTCACGATTGAATTCTCAGTGAAGGACAGCCGGAATATGAAGAGGAAGTTCAGACTCAGTACTTGCCTCATGTCCAGCAAGTTGAGTTCTCTCATGTGTCACATGCCGTTGGAACTACGGAAAGGTTGGAACAAGGTAGAAATTGACCTGGAAGGCCTCACCATGCTGTCCTACAACACAAACTATGTGGAATTCTTGATGATCTACATCTATGCCAACTGCAGACTGAGAAAGGTTTATTTCGCAGACCAGGAGTATGACGAAAGCGAGTTGCCTGTAGACTTTAATATCAAAAAGCCAAAGATTCCGCACAAGCCTGAAGAGAACGCAGCTTTTACCCTGTATCCCGCCAATTTGCACAAGGAATGAAATTATAATCAGAAGCCTGAATATCGAGCCTTTATATCAAGATAAAATGGGAAATTTTACAATTTTATGTACTTTTTTCATTGTTTTTTTAATCTACTGAATAGATTTTGGTAAATATATAACAATCGAAGTTCCCCATCTAGGATTTTGGAACCGGATTTTTGATCTTATTATAGATTATTTCTTCCAGTTCATTATACATCTAGTTATTTCTCTTCAAATCGTAAGCCAAATATTTTAATATTTCATGAGAAAAAACCTTATTATTAACAATTCATCTCAAATTTATTTCGCAACAAATAAGGTGATATTTAATTTAGTATTGTAGTGAAAGTTGTTCATTTTAACTGAGTTTATCATTTATAAATATCTAAAGAATAAGAATTCATAATTATCTAACCTTGAAATGTTGCCATTCAAAATAATATTTATTATTTTCAAACTTAAATTTTAGTTGTGATGATATCTAATTATAATTTTACTTTTGTACCAACAAACTCATATCGATTGCTATATTTTGACCATTTAATATTTTTCAACCTTTTTTTTTTTTTTTAAAAAAATATGATTTTTTAAAATTATTTTAGCAAATTTTAAAAATTGTAGTGTCTGTTTTACGAATTTTAAATAATTAGCAATAATTTTTACCTCTTTAATAAAAGTAAAAAAAATCAATTGAATGGGATAAAAATATATTTTAATAACTATATAATTCTTACTAATCAATGCTTTTTTAAATCATGCTGTTCAATGTCTCTAAAAATAATATGACTTTTAATAAAAAAAAATACTTCTATTAAATGCCTATCTCTTTTATTTATTTTATGATTATTAGAACATGCATTAAAAATTATGTACTGTTTAATATGATAAAAGCATGCATCCTAATTTACAAGGATTTTTAAATTCATAGCGCTTTTCGTTTTTCTGAATAACAGTCATGTTATTCAGAATAACACGAATAACATGACTGTTATTCAGAAGCGTTACAGAAGAATTACACGACTGTTATTATAATATTCATAGCACTTTTCGTTTTTTTGAATAACAGTCATGTTATTCAGAATAACGAATAACATGACTCATGTTATTCAGAAGCGTTACAGAAGAATTACACGACTGTTATTATAATATTCATAGCACTTTTCGTTTTTCTGAATAACAGTCATGTTATTCAGAATAACGAATAACATGACTGTTATTCAGAAGCGTTACAGAAGAATTACACGACTGTTATTATAATATTCATAGCGCTTTTCGTTTTTCTGAATAACAGCCATGTTATTCAGAATAACGAATAACATGACTGTTATTCAGAAGCATTACAGAAGAATTACACGACTGTTATTATAATATTCATAGCACTTTTCGTTTTCTGAATAACAGTCATGTTATTCAGAATAACGAATAACATGACTGTTATTCAGAAGCGTTACAGAAGAATTACACGACTGTTATTATAATATTCATAGTGCTTTTCGTTTTTCTGAATAACAGTCATGTGCATGAAATTGTAGAATGGGTAAAATCGCAGAATAGGCACCGTTGGAATTTTGCGTCAAAAGGATTTCCGCCAAAGTGCGCCAAGTAAGGGTTGCGATTGTAAGTAAAGTGAATTGCAAGCAGTACAAGAATCACGGGTTACCATATTTGGCAATTTATCGGCCATTAAGCGTCCAAAAATGTCGCCAAATCACAAAGACCCCTTTTTGTGATTTGGTCGCTGAATGTGGTAACCTGCTTATTTTACTTTATTTGACAATTTCCAAAATATATATTTATAAATAGAGAGAGAAAAAGGAGAAAGATTTTCGGATAACACGCCAAACCTCATATTTCCAGTTCCTGAAGGAATTTTATTCTTATTTTCCCGGTTTCATTTAGTAGTGCTTGTGCAAATTGCACTGACTTGTCTATGGAAAAATCAAACAAAATTTATTCATTAAGCATACTACTTAATTTTTTTGCTTCAATCAGCATGAAATTATTTCTTTTATAACCCTGGAATCCTATTTTGAAATTAAATTTACATTTTTTTTTTTTTTTTTAATCTCCCTTTGTTCTGCCCAGTTCGAAATTTTTTTAAAATGTGAAAATCAAAAATGAAATATTAAATATCAAAAACAAAATACGAAAGGGAGAAACATAAGTGATCATATTGCTAAATTTATCACTTTGTAAAATTAAACATGTAGAATGAAGTGTAATACTTTTGGATAATTGTATTAAAGTTTCCAAACTATATTTTTACCAAATATTGCCAATATCGCTATTCAAGTATGGTGCAACTACAGTATGCAGTTGAAATAAAAACTTCAAACAATATTAAAAATTTCAAAACTATGGTGGAATATGAAAGTTAATAAGAACACACTTAAGAAAAAAGTCTATTTTTATTTATTCATTTATTTTTATTTGTGTGTGTGTGTGTATGCTTAAAAATTGACAAATTCTTGCCATTATTTCCTATCTCATATTTTCTCCCTGCATTTTCTTTTTCTCATTTACAATTACTTTTGATTTTGGGATTTTAAAATTGCATCTTCTAAAATTTATTTTCGATAATTTCATCATCAAAATCAGTACTTTCCCACACCCCATCTGGGCTGCTATTGACATCTTTAGGTTTATTATTTCTGTCTTTGATTACAATTCACACCATATTTATGCTTGAAGATAAATTGCATTCCAATATTTTTTACGTCATCATTTCAATATTCAAATGCTTTTATTGAATATTTTATATCCATGTACGTCAGAACATTTTACATAAAACGCCATTTTTTTCAGAAATTAATCTCTTTTCTAAAGGTTTGACGGCTTTTATCTTGAACGATTTTTACAAGCTGCAGAACATTATACTTTGCATAACTTCAATTCATTTAAATATTATGATGATTCTAGAGTAATATCTTGGTTTAAGACAATTTGCTCACAAAATTTCTACTAAATTCTATAATGATATGCAAAACATCAATAACCCTGTTTTAAATATCCTACAAAATTACGATTATGATATTTCTTCTCGCAAACATAGCAAAAGACCTCGCACTGTTCTAAATATTCTAAATTAATTCCTTATCCTGACGATATACTTTGCATCCTAAATTATTCCTGACGATTTTCTCCTGCTCTGACTGGCTTATTACCTACAACTGCCTAGATGAAAAAAAGTTCGCTTTTCTCCTAAGCTATTTTTTCTCTAATTTGACCTTTGCTCATTATATTTAATTTTTTTTGACTACATGCAACTGATTTCATCAACATCTACATTTTTGAAATGTTTGTTATTTTTCATTTTATAATTTTATCAAATAAATAATTCTTTTTTTTTTTTTTAAAGAAGGGCATTTAATTATCCATTTTTCTTATTAACTCAAAGAGCATGAGATCACCGTTATGTTTCAACATTTTACAATGAAGGAGCTAGTGGACGCTACGCGGCCAAGGATCTCCGTATTAATCTACAATAAGAGAGTAATATCTCCCAATAGAGCTTCAATAACGTTAAAAATTTTCAATTAAACTTCACAAAAAATAAAAATTTGACTCAGGATACAATCGAAGACCATTTTATTATCAAAAAAATTTTTTGTAACTGCTTTTGGCGAACTAGAACAGCCTGATAAATAGCACATCAGGTATCCGAACTGAAGTAGTTATATTTGAAACCTGTTAAATGAAACCTAACCAATAATCAAAACCAAATCACATGTCTACGCCAAAGGTAGCCATAAATCTTTAAAGTGAAAAAGTCTTTTCGTTAGATTGAATTATTGGCAACATTTCTTCCCTTTTTCATTTTCCTGACTTGCAATAATGCTACAGACCATTCCGGATTCCGAAAAGAAATTCCTTACCCTTCAAACAAGTTGTTAATCATCATTCCATCTAAAAATCCCCAAACAGAAAGCGAAAACAGTCAACAGAATTATGCTTTCGTCGAAAGGAAAACCCGGTTGAAGGTGAAGGCTATAGCGCTCACGTGCAGGGAAGTTTTTTGTTTTTGTTTTTTTAACCCTGAAAGTGGCAACGCCAGAATGAGGACGAACGAATCGTCTGCTTTTTTTTTTTTTTTTTTTCAAAATTCAAAAGGAGAAAAAAAATATTTCGAATTGTCTCTTCGTTTCAAAGGAGAAAATTGTTTTAAGTTAAGTATTTAGAAGTCAAAGGTTTAGTCACTTACGTTTTAGTTAGATTGTTATTATGTAGTTTCCTCAAAATAGTTTTTTTTTAAGTCATAGATTTTTGACCATCATAATTGAACAAATATAATCATTATTTTTTTTCTTATTTGTAATTTGGAAACATGCATTTTTTTGCTTCTCCTTTGTTCAAAAACTCTTAAAAGGAAAATTAGAAAATTACTTCAAAGCTGAGGCATTTTATTTATTTAGTTAGTTTCTGGAAAGCAGAAAAATTTTTAAAAATTAAAATTTTAAAGACTTGCAATTTTTCAAGTATTTGAACATTTTACAGCCTCAATAGTTTTTTGAGATGTTTATTCCTATTATTAATTATTTTATCAATTATTATTTATTTAAGATTATTATTCATTTAATTTATTTAATACTAAGCCAAATCGCAAAATAGGGCCTTTTTAAACTCACTTTCAAAGTAACGGGCCATTTTTAGAAATGCAGTCGTTACTCTGCAGGGCCACACATAAAACTGATCACCACCAATGGTGACCCACTAAAGACATTTTTTGGGTGAAAAATTAAGCATATGAGTTATTATTATTGTGTTTACTATTATTCTTGCATGTAAACATAAATAATATAATGATATACTAAACGCACATTGTAAAAATATATAACACTAAAAATGAAATATAAAGGATATATAAATATAAACGAAATAAAAATGACATCATTAAAAATATTTATTTAACTAGTGCGATATTTGTTTCTCCATTCTTTCACTTATCTTTTGCAAATCGATCTCATTTGGGTATTTTCACATCGTACCAGCGGTATTGCAGGTTAGCGTCCGTTATGTTTGGCCTTGTTTTTTGTTGGTCAATTTCATTTTTTTAGTGAAAAAAACGATTTGCAGGTGTCAGTTGAACCAAAGGGTTAACAATTTGAATTAAGAATTTGATTAGCCACTTCTATCAACAATCAACTCTGCGTATCTAGGGATGGTCGCTGAGGTCACTTAAAATGGAACATAGAAACCTTATATTGTATGTTCCACGATGCGTCATTGAAGAGTTCGCAGAATATAATCTTAATTATTCTCCAAACTCAGAACTGCTCTAAATAAAACAGGCAATATTTGTCCTATATTCGAAAGAATATTATTTTAAAATCAAAGATAATTTTTGTCATCATTTCGACAGTTAATTTTTGAATATATGGTTGCACACATAATGTATTTTTTTAATGCATTGGACATTCAGGCATTTTTCACTACTTTGGCCATTATAAAATAAATATATTTTTTAGAAGGGTGATAAATCTCACGGGCCGGAAAAATGTTCAAAGCGGGCCGCGGGTGTGTGCCAAGTTGGTCTGAACAAAAAAAGAATCTCCGTCCTAATGCTCTCCAAAGGTGCTCATTGCCACTGAGCCACTAGTCGGACATATATATATACTAACAGGTGGACAGAAATTTTCGTAGGCTGAAACATAGATGGCGCTACTAGTATTAAATACATATGATTTTTAGTTAGCCCTGACCGTCAAAAGACACGTGTATAAATTTGACAGCTGTTGCACTATTAGTATGTGAGTTATAGCATTTTTAGTGAAGTTACATCATTTTTTGTGTTCATCACGTGCAGTCCACTCGGCTGACTATCGATTGGACTCCGGTGTGAAATGACGGAGTCATGTTTCATCCATTGTTACATATCGACGCAAAAATTTGAGTTTATTAAGATTGAACAGCTCCAAACACTTCTTAGAATCATCAATTCGTTGTTGTTTTGGGTCGATTGTGAGCTCTGCGCATGGCACCCACTTTTGAACAGAGCTTTCGCATATCCGAATATTCATTCACGATATGTCGAACGCGTTCCTTTGATATCTTTAGGTCTCAGCTATCTCAGTCAATTTCACTTTATGGTTATCAGAAATTATTTTGTGGACTTTTTTTGCTGTTTTCGTCGGTAACAGCCTTTTTGGGAGTCCACTGCGTGCATCGTCATCGGTACTCATTTCGCCTCGTTTAAATTTAGCAAACCCCTTCTCTTCGGTTGATTTTCCTGGGGCAAAAGTCCGAATGATGTTTATCAAGCCAGGCCTTGGCTTCAATAGTAATTTTTTTTTTTTTTTTTTTTTTTTTGCCCCAAAAAAAAAGCACGAAATTCCATTTTATCCATTTTTTCAAACTAACAAAAAGTTGCTTCACTAAAAAATGCTATAACTCACATACTAATAATGCAACGGCTGTCAAATTTATACACGTGTCTTTTGAAGGTTAGGGCTAACTAAAAATCATATGGATTTAATACTAGTAGCGCCATCTATGTGTCAGCCTATGAACATGTCAGCCCAACTGTTATGTGTGTGTGTGTTTAATTAATTTTCATTTCCTTATTAAGATAACACTTAAGAAGTATACACATATCTCTAATGTGTAACAATACATTTTAATGAAATATGAATAAGCAAAGCAATAATACCTTCATTTCCAAAAAAAAAAACCTTCGAATCTGCTAGAAGCTAACGTCTAATTATGGCTTCGCATTAATGATTTTTTGCGCATTTAGTTCCACTTTCGGTAGCTAATGAAAGGCTTCACAATCATCTTTCACCTGCTAATAACATGAGAAGCCTTTTTAATTTAATCTTCATGAAGTAGGTATGATATCCCACCATCAATTCTAATTAGCGAAAAGGATTATTAAGCTGAGTGAAATTGCAGAATAAGGCGCACAAACATTGTATTGTCTTCAAAAATTGTTTTGGTGGAAGAATCATATTCGAAATCATACAAATGATAACGTGCGCATCGAAACCTTTCATTATTTCCAGATTTATCGAATAAAAAGAAATTTCTCAAATGAACTGGTTAGTTGAAATGAACAATAAGCATAATGTGAAACCAAAAACATCAAATACGTGATTTATGTCTTACTTTTGCAACACGCTATATTTATAAGACATTCGGAAATTTCAATAAAGGAATTATTAATTGTCGATGGGATTTTTCTTTTTTCAAATCATCAAAATTATCAGCTCCAATAAGAATAATAATATTTGATCTGCTCACTTTTTTTTTTTTTTTTTTTAACTCTATTATTTATACTTAAAAGTTTTTGCGTGCTTAAAATTTAAAAAAGAAATTTTAACACTACGACAACTGATTTTCACATGCTAGATCTTTCATTAAAAGATCAAGAAATTTTGTGTCCAATCTTTAATTTTATTCATCTGACTTTAGATAACATTTTTATATTTTTACTTATATGGTCTAATGTCAAAAAGAGAATAAAGGTTTACCAATGAGAAACTGCGTTATACAAAGTATCAAATTCCATGCACAAAGCTTGGTGAAAAATAAAAAAATATCGATATAAACCATATTATCATGGAAATGCTTGATTGGAAGATGATGCTGTGCACCAGCACTCCAGATATGCAGCTGAGTGTTCCTCATTAAAGCTTGCGAACTCGTACTGAGAAAATATATAATTTCACTAAAGATGAGTTGGTAGATATGCATGTCATAGTTAGATTTGTTGACGGTAATGAAGGGGCCGTTGTACCAACCAGGCATGTATCAGCTCATCAAATGTTTGCGCGTTTGCATCAGAATCTATGGCCTTTCCAGTCCTTTTTATACAAAACCCTTTTTTTTGCTTTTGATATGGACTTTATGACAAAAATCACCATTGTTGCTGCTATATCTTTGAAAATGCTCGTCAATCCATGTATCATCAATCATGCATTACTCCTCTTTCTAATCATTCAGTCCCGTGCATCGACCAAGTGCAATGATGAATTTTCTATCTTGCTTTTTGATTTTATTACATATTTAAATGACTTTATTGTGCATTGTATTGTAAAATATTACAAATATTTTCCTTACTAAGCTTTTGTAAATATTGTATATCAATTTAGTACTAACCTAAAGCATATCAGCTTCAGTTTTCTTCCTTCATAACAGATTAAATCAAATTTTTTTTTTATTAGTGTTATATATATATGATGTGTGTGTGTGGAGGAGGGGGTGGCGGTGGCTTTAGTAATAACCTGGCAGCTGCTACAAGTGTCTAAAGTCAAGTGGGTTTTTCCATTAAATGAAAAGACATGGATCTCTTTATTTCCTTTAATTAACATTTCAATGATTTGGTTTGG